>JAQQZY010000008.1:18048050-18059663 GCA_030068375.1 Ostorhinchus rueppellii
TGTGGCTAGATTGTAACTCCTCTTTTTGTAAGTCGCTTTGGATAAAAGCGTCTGCCAAATGCATAAATGTAATGTAATGTAATCAACACAGGAGTAATAATAGCTCAGTCTAAAAAATACTATATTAACCCACTGATTGAATTTCTCCATTTAAAAACAATATAGACCCATATACGATGTCTTTTACATGTCAAAAAGTAAAATTTAGTAAAAACATCAACAATAACAATAATACTAATAGTAATAATTAAGGATTTCACGGGTGGACTGGAGGATAGTGAGGTCTTGACGGAAGGTTGAACAGGAAGTTGTAAACATTACTATTACAATCAATTCCTCGTAAACACAGAGGTTTGTGTATCCAATAAAAATAGACACACTTGATCTAGAAACTCCTACGTACATCACCTGAACAACAATCAACTTTGAAAAGACATTAATTACAAAAGGTACTGTGAAGTTGAGCTACCCCATTACATGAAGTTCCCACACATACCTAATGTTAATACACACTTCAGTTTCCTCACACATTTCCACTGTTATTCCCCTAACACTTAATTACATGTATATTCAGAAAAAGGTGATTTTAGGGCAGGAAAATATAAATTTCCCCAAAGGAAGTTATAAAAATCTTCCTGAGATCATATTGATTTTTACTCTGCTTTGGCCACATGTTGTATTAATAATGATCAAAAATGAACATGAAAAAAAAAAGCAAGGAAAAAAAATGAACCAGTGCATCTGATTTTTCCATCAGAATTCAACATGAAAACTTTACTGATGCAGGGGGATGATTCATTATCATGCTGCCCTCTGTGTGTGTGTGTGTGTGTGTGTGTGTGTGTGTGTGTGTGTGTGTGTGTGTGTGTGTGTGTTGTAATGGCATCCACAATACATCAAGATTATACGTCACTGCCAAACAACATAGGGCAGCTCTCAAACCTAATTTACAGGGACTAACTGCTCTGACTCAGCCCGTGGTGTGTTTTTCCTGTGTGCATGTGTGTGTGTTTCTGTCCTCACTTAAAAAGATACACAATACAAAACCATCCCTGACATACAACAACAGCAATATGCCACAATATATCTGACGGTTTTTGCATGTAGCAAAGAAAGTCTTTCTGAAAAATAAAAACATGTTTAAAAACAGTCGTCAGGTAACATTGTGTGCATTCATGTGTATCTCACCGAGCTCAGAGGTTGCAATTTCTGGGATAGAGATCCGCAGCATTGTGGCATTGCTTAGCTCCTAGAGAGAGAGACAGACATTTAACATTAACCTTTACAGTACATTCATTTATTTCTTACTGCAATAAAAAAAATTAACTAAACTTTGCCTCTAAATTTACTCAAGTAACCATCCTAAAGTATATCTAGACCACAAAAATAACTGAATGTCATTCAGAGCAGCTCTGAATTATTGTGGAGGAGACCAGTTTTTCACATTCTTGTAGCACATTATGTCAACATTTGACTTCTGTGGATTTTGTACTGGAGGAAATTTAGATCAAATTATGTCTAATGATGCATTTTCTTGTCATCATTAGACAGAACAGCTAAGCTGAAAAGAGAAAAGCCCAGAGAAAATAAATCAAGTCAAACAGCACACATGCTTTGAAAGCTCAGCATTAGCAAACAATTAGCCTTCAGGCCAGTGGAGTTCAAGAGGATAAAGTGAGGATCAATGTGCAGAGGAGAGTGTGTCAAAGAATCAGTCTACGGTCAAACTTTCACACTTTTAAAGGGGACTGTTTAGTTTAGTGTATATGTTTGGACAGACAGAAACAATGGCCATGTTTACATGCACAAAATATTCATAATAAGATGTTTATAATATCTTTCACTGTGGCATCTATATCTACCAGAGAGGATCCTTGTCTCCATTCTGTTGTAAATAGAGGTACTGTGTTTCAACAAGAGGTAACACACAAATGAGAAGCATAGTGTGTTGTACAAATATCCTCATAAAACTAGAACATCAGCCTGTCCCACATGTCTAAGACCCCGTTCAGACAAAGACCTAATTCAGAATATCCAAACATGATACACTGTTTACGTTAAACCTTATATTAGGTGTGGATTCAAAACACAGTAACACATGCAGTTGTGTATTGCATCATTTCCAGAAAAAGACAAACTTACAAAAACACACCGAAGGAAACTCAGTGTTGATCTCTTACCAGTTTCTCTTCTTCAAAATACACAAACTTACCAGTGTGACCCGGTTGCAGACAGGGTCCCGCAAGGCACAAATGTAGGGTGCACTCTGCTGAAAGGGGTAATCTTCTAAAAATGAAGCTTCATGGTGTTTAAAATTCAGACCTCTCAATTCTGAAACTGGAGAAGGCATCACAGCCTGCAGAGTAAGGGACACCAGATGAATGAAGCAAAAGCAAAAACAAATGAAGAAAGGACTATAAATAGAATGAAGACATTAAGAAAAATAAGAATACAGGGATGTAACATTTAAGATTGTATGGCTACATGTTTCTGACAAATTATTTCCCTATCAAAAGGCAGCACTAATGTAATTATCACACAGAAATGGAATAACTATGGCAGGAAACCAAATCAAGCCTCCATGTTTACTGTGACAGATTATTTTGCCCTATAGAAAATTGTTAATCAGACTGTAAAAGATTGAATAGCAACAAGGAGGGGAATGATATCCACAGCTATAGAAACTGTGTGCAAAGAGAAGAATACACACAAGGCATGATCCAAAGGGATTTGCACAAATTAAAATTTTTTTTAAAATCACATTTACCTCATCCAGCCTTTGTAGATGTCTACTGCCAGCAGGATTTGGGGTGCTAACGTTGTCCACTGGGGTGCTGAAGTGAGACAGATGGTTGGTCAGGCTGAAGGTGGGTGGCAGGAGGCCAGGAACGAACACCTTACTCACCTAAAGAAACCAGGCTCAATTCAATAACCAGAAATGTCAAAAGGGTTTTATCTTGAGTGTAAAATTACTGATTAATGAGTTCTGTTCTATGACATGGATTAAAATTTTGAGGTTTTTTTTTTTTTTTTACTCTGGTGATTCCGGTGTAGAGGACCAAACTGCCACATGCCTCCAGAACCAGCATGGCACCTATATTCTGATTTAAAGAGTTTCAGAAGAAGAGAAAAAGAAAGGAGAAAAACAGTGGTGGCATAAGAGTCCCTGAAACTAGAGGTACATCTAAAACAGGTTTGGATTTCAATAAACATTTAAGTGAAAAAAAAAACCTATTTAGGTGCTTAAATCAGTCCACTATTACACTCAGTTTAATATATCAGGTTGGCTCTCAGATCTGCTGTAATGAGTTAAATTTGTTTTATGCAAGTTCATCTCCCATTTGGTATATTTACCGATTAACCAATAGCACAGGGCTTTTACGAAGGCTGGTTCTTTCGTAGCTACTCAATGAAGTCCTGTGAGTCAGAGATTTAGCTCAGCTATAAATATACACGAAGGTTTCTGTGTGTAAGGGGAATAAATAAATACTGAATTAATTCAGAGAGAGATGCATACATACCCAGATATATTAAAGAGGATACAAGAAGACTTCCTACACTGTATTAACAAGTTCATCCTTCCCACATATAAATACGACACTTCACCAGCCAGCCCAGCCCAGTCGAACTGTAGAGTAAATATAAAAACCCAAATATACTGCTGCTACATACAGTCACAAAAAAAAATATTAAACCACCCCTTGTTCTAATCATATTTTGTTTTCTCCTTCTGTTCAGACAAGGTATAGTTTTTTTAAGTTGTTACCTGCTATATCTTGTCTGAACAGAAGGAAAAAAACAAAATATGATTAAAGTAATAGAAGACAAAATGAACGTATTTAGCCACACCCCTTGTTCTCTTCAATTTCTTGTTCATTCCAATGCCTGGTACAGTTTGTTTGGTCAACTATAATGATAACAACAAAAATAGCTCATAATAGTTTAATTTCAGAGCTGATATTTACCCATTTTCCATGTTTTCTTGATAATAACCAAAATCACTTCAGTTCTTACATCAATATCTATGGCATGGTACTGACAAAAACAGTGCTTTTAGGCATTCCATGTTTTCATTTCTGTCTGTTTTAGTCACATGATACACACAGCAGATAGTACTTGATTGCATAACCATTGTTTTCGATGACATTGATGGTCTAATAATTTTTTCCACGCCTGTACACTGGTTCTGATTTTGATTTATTGTACCATGTCATTCATTAGCTTAGTTTCTTGCTAGTGTTCATTCTTTGTCAAACAAATCTGGAAATACAAAATTATAACTGGTTTGTACAATTTAAAATCTCTAACAGAAACTTTCATGCCTTTATTTTGTCTTCTAAATTAAATACTGAAAAAAATATTACAGCAGATATTTAAGAGACATACCTTATGGCTCGAATAAACATACCTGCAGAGGTGCAGCGTCTTTGGCAGGGATGGTTGTGACTGAGGTAAAGATGAGCTGAGATGTATCATTACTTTCAATGAACTTCACACATCTGAGAAAACAGATTAAATAAGACTTTAGCTAATATTTGTCATACATGAAGTATGTAAAGGAAATAAAACAAACATTTCTAGACTATGGACCCAGAGACTCCATGACATATTTACTGACCTGAGCTGCTGGTGAGATTCCACTAGGAAACAGAGATAGTGGTTTTCACATAGGTCAGAGGTCAGATATACTTTAGAGGCTTGACTGCTCATCTCCCTGCGATTAATACAAATGCAAAACAACGATTAATCACAACCTTTTGAAATCTCGTTCACTATTTCTCAATTCATTACTGTGGTACGGGATGAACTTCTGGATTTCTGGTGTTAAAGATCATAAGCCAACATGCCAAACCTAATGTGTCTTCATCAGTGCAGGTGACAAATTAAACTGAATGCAACTGCACTTCACATTAAATAACCAATGAGTTAAGTGGGGCAGAAATCATATTAAGATAAACTATCTGTAAATGGCTGTTTTTGCCTTGAATCAATCACAGGCCTGTATGTGTTTTGAGAAAGGTCTTGTGCAGTCATTACCTGTGACAGCCACCTGTGACTGATTCACTCCACAAATGTTCCAGGCATAGGTCTGGTATAATTGGCTCCATTTCAGGCACTAGCGTAGATTCATTGATGGTGCTGTTGGGGGACTGTAATAAGCCATGGTGTCCTCTTGAGTTTGGGCTGTGGAAGGACGTGTTAAACCGAGCTGCACCCGAGAATGATGGTGCTGCCATACCTGGTGAATGGGCACGACTGAAAGAGAGGAAAATAGTCAAAAATATGTTTATTTCTGTGGATTAGATTCAATTTTATGGACCTCTCCTTTTACTTCAAGTAGCTCACCTGAGGGCGGCCATGTTGGATATACTGGGTGAATGAATACGAGAATGGACTGCTGGTGAAGACATCATAACCCTGTTCTGGTGTCCATGTAAAGTACTGTAGTGAAGAGGGGAACTGCTACCAATAGTAACACTATTAGAGGAAATCCAAGAGAGGAGCCAGATGACCATTTAATAAGCCACTTTACAATATTATCAATATACAGTGGGTGGAGGATTACTTTTAAAATGTATTTCACTAAATATGGCAATATAAATGTCCTTAGATGTAACTTATAACACATTTATTTCTAGATGACTCAAAATTGACTCTGAACTACTCCAGTTTCACATTCATTCTTGCTTGGTCAGACACTGATCACCAAATTGCTACCATGTTTCTGATTTTGTTACAACTTTCAGAATTATGCAGTGGGTGGTGTTAGACTCATAACGTCGGTAAAAAAAAATACAGCTTTGATTTAAGACCTCGTGTAACACCATTACATTTATTATTCATATCAAAATTGGGTCTAATGATGAATAACCAACTCTGCATTTCTGTCTGTTTTGGCCAGATATAGTTTATGTTCTAATAGATAAGCACATCTAAGGTCCAGGTGAATAAATAATAATTGTTACATTATATAACACTCTGACTTTCACTTTTCTTACCTTGTCCCAGTTACAGGACCATGCCCAGTGCCACTAGCACTTCCGGGAGACTCCAGACGGGACATATTCCGGAGATGTGAGGTCAGGAAGCCTGAAGCCATTAAACCTAAGGGTGTTCCAACTGGTTCTGCAGGACACTGCAGGACAGTGGATCTCTCCTGAGTGTGTAAAGAGGTAGATGCAGGTAATTAAAAGACAGGTAGGCAATCAGTGTGTAATGTGAATTTGTTAAAGTACTTACATCATGTGAGACTTTGCGCAGGACCCAGACTGAATGAGTTCCTTGTACAGTGTCATAAGACACAACCATAGAGGGCTGAGGACAGCTGAATACAATCTTCATGGCAGAGTCAGACACATACTGCACACGGCAGCCTTCGAACAGACCTGGAAAACACATACATAGGTTATTTTTACTTATTACAACTGGACTGATGCATGAAAATAGCAAGAGTGTATTTGTCCTACCTGCAGGTTTGCACACTACTGGTGCAATCTCATCCAGAGGGTGCAACATGCTAAAAACTGTGGGCAGAGGTTCCCTGTGGAGAAAAAGAACTAAGTACCCTACCAAATGATAACAGTTTGATTGTTTGTGTCTGCATCTGTAATTGGCATATAAAATTGCTGAATATCTGTAATTTTGGTGATCATCTTTTTACTGAATCCATGTGCATTGCTGTCTGCATGCATGAGCGTCTAGATATCTTTGCCTCACTTTGTTTTGAGCTTGTGCATACAAGTGTGCAATGCAAGTGTATACCCAGGAGGGCTGAGCTGTGAGTCAGATGCTGTGTTTTTTCGTTCCAATAAAAGTCCAAACTTAGTCGCCCAGACGTCTGAAACCTGGAGGGGAGAAGAGAGAGAAGACCGAAGAACATTATCTTTATGAAATGATGAAGAAATAAAGTTATGGTGGCATTAGAATCCTTATTTTTATGCTTTCTGTGGAAAAACACATCATATTTTATATCATGATAAAATGATGGCAATAACTTGACCACAACTCTCTAAAGGATGGTTGGCTGTAGTTCCTTGAAAATGCTTTGAGCATTTAAGTTCTATGAATACCTTTACTATAGGTCATTTTGGTTGTTTCAATAACATTACTAATTATTTTCCTATTGAGAGTTCCAGCCATGTGAAAGCAACTGTATTCTGTTTAAGAAAAAAAAAAAAAATCACAATGTCCCTGATCTACCATGACAACAGAAGACCATGAGTAATAAACTAATGATATTTAAACAAACATAAATTTACCTTTAAAGGCCTTCAGTGCAAACTTGAGGTAACGAGTGCTGGCAAGTACACCAATTATTACATGGTACTAAAATATATAAGGAATCCACTTTATCAATGAATAGTGAAAACAAAAGGATATAATCCTTTACAAGTATTTATATTATTAATACTATACAACAATTTACTGAAATGTTTGCCATGTCCAAAAAAGCTAAACAGTTATTCAAGTTCAACATATAGTAGGGATGTTGTCCTGAGGATGCTCAAGTAGAAGGAAAGCCAACTTATTGCCTTTTGACCTATTTAATCATTTCAGTGTCAAATATTTGCTAATGTTTATCCACAACATTTTGCCCTCACCTTAACAGGCCTCAAGCAAAAGACATAAACACAGAGGCAAAATTTAATTTGCTCCAAGAAAAAAGCCAACCAACCGTTTACTGTGACTTAGTGGTAAAAAAAAAAAATACTCATGATTAAATTAAACTGTGTTGATGGGCAATATCTCAGTAAGACCAACACTTATACCAAAAATACACAAAGCACAGACATATTTGCAAAAACACATTTGCATATGTAGAACCACAAAGAGAAAAGGGGTGTGCACAGAAAAAATACCAGCCACACAAGAGCACAAACACAGAGATCCCACCCAAGTGAATACAGACATCTAATATGAACGGGGTTCATTTCAGTGTCAGTCATCCAAAAGTTCCATCATTACTGGATGGCCAGACAATGGTTCTAGGGAATATCATTATCTGCCTTACAATGACACATACTGAACAAACTGAAAAATCCCAAGCAGTTATGCAGGAAAGACACAGCTGAGGACTTGGTGGCCTTAAATGTTAATCTGTTCCTTCAATATCTGAATGCAGCAAGTTAATTCAATTTCAAAAGCAAATTGTTATCTGGTCTTTCTATTAGTATAGACATGTTCCTCCTCCACCCTACCTGGAAGGGAAGAGGTGAAATAAAATCCTTTCCGGTCACAGTATGAACGTTGATACAGCTACTCTGGACAATGCACACAGTTTGCTCCATCTCCTCCTCTGCAAAACAGTATCATAATGCATTTTCATTTTACTTCGTAACATAACAATACATGATAGAAAAAGAACTACTTTTACTGAAAAATAAAATGTTTTCATGATACTGTACCATCTTTCTTGGTTTGAGGAACCGCAAAGTTACACCACAAGGCCTGCAAAATAAAGAAAAGAAAGCATAAGTATGCATTTTTATACTGATATTAATATTTAAGTATAAGCTTGAAAATGTATACTGAAAACTTACTACCCTACAAAATTCTTACATGTCTTGTATGGGGAAAAAAACAGTACCTACTGTAGATTTTATATAGGTGACAGATGATAGACATAATAACGTAGATTTTCATTATATAAGTGTACCCTCGAGCTAAAAAAAAAAGCCAAAAAGCAAAATGCAAACTCACAGGCTGAAAACAAGGTTCATTTACTAACCTGCTGCACTGCACTGTCAACAGTGAAGGCTTTATACACATTGGAGGCTTGGGAGCGGCTGCCCTGACTCCAGACAACAACATTTCCAGCTGTGTAGAGTTCCTCTTCAAATTCTACATCCTCTTCTCTGATTCCCACACAGCCTTTCCTCAGCTGCCAGCATTCCTGCTGATCAAAACCACATCCAAGCTGTTGCTACACCAAATAATTATTGCCTTTGATAAATGCACTAAAATACTAAGTACTAAATTTGATCCAAATCAATGCGATATGGTTACCTGAGCATTTTAGTTCTAAGGACAGTTTTATTTTTACTTTCTGCCCTGCACCATATTCTTAAGTACTTTGTGTATTGATCATTTCAGTAGCAGAATTTACGGCTACACTCTTATTTAAATAGAGTGGTGTTCACAAATCCAACTTCTCACCCTCTCTCTCTCCTGCAGACTGACTTCTTGCAGGGACCCCACCAGGCCAGCGGCACCATCTGATGACCACAGCTCTGAGGCAGGTTGGAGCTCTCTGAGCTGCAGGTTAAAGGCGTTGGGATGGTTCCTGCAGTGCTCACGGCCAAATGGGACAAACGACTGCAATTCCCCTGCGGCAATCATCGTGGCTGTCTCTTCATACACGACTTCCGACATGAGTTCCAGATATCAGCATTATTTCTGTGGTGAGGATGAGAAGAATATTTTTTTCTATAGTCAAAATGCAAAAACAATTTACTCACTCTCCTTTAACGGGAGCTTCTGAGTAAATAAAAGGCTTTTAGCTACTTACGAAACTGAGTATTCAAAACATTTATTAGACACTTAGAAATACATAGGAACATTAATGCAGTTTTTGAGGCTTCTGTAGAGGAAAAAACTCAAGTTCAAAGGTCCTTACAAAAGCAATAACAAATATATATAGTTGCTCTTTAAGACAATGGTTTTGTTTATGTAGTCTGTGGCTATTATTATTATTTCTGTGTTGAAATTACTAGAAATAATTTCGTTAAATATGAATTAAGCTAAGCTTACATCTCCCTAAAAATTTTGTGCTTAGATCGCTTCAAACATTTATGACATCTTTAGTGTGCACAATATAACCAATTAATTAGTGTATTATCACATAACTACTTAACGTGATCATAAACACTTTAAACCTAACTAGCCGTTAACGCTAACATTTGAGCTAAATTCATGTTATGTTACAAACGAAACATGCTACCTAATAGTAAAGGACTACGACTGACAAACAGCACATTGCACTAGGCTGACGTTCTACAAATATCACAGATGTTGACAGTTAACTAGCTTTAGCATGCTAATGCTACACACTACATTAGCATGCAGGCTAATGTTAGCTCAACTAGCTGTGTGTCTGCAGGCACACAGTAACAAACCGCCAACCTGATAATAAGGAATAATCTGGCCCTTGTCGTGGAGTCCTTGTCTTTATTTTGTATGAGTCTTGCTTGGGCACCACGTCGTTAGCACCGCCGACATATAGTTAGGCAATTTATATCGACAATGAACCGGTGCCAAAGTATAAATTTGGCTACGGGTGGTTTTCAAACGAGCGCGGACATGTTGGCATCCCGACATCCTCTTCCTCCGAGACTCAGCCAATCAGCGAATAGAAGGCGGAGCCAATGACAGCATCACTATTATCTGGGTGAGTTAGAAACTAGGAAATCAACAATCTGGCACCTTAAAAAGAGTAGCTTTAACAAATATTCTGTGACCGTTTGGGTTTTTAATAATAATGAGAATGGCAAGATCTCAATGAATCAAATATAAGCTAAAAAGCATCTTTAGGAAGAGACAAATTCAGAATTGAATGTCTACATGATTGAAAATGTATTTATATTGACTAAAATAAGAACAAATACAAACCCTGAATTTGTTATATCTGTCATTTTAATCTTGAAAGCTCTTGAAAATAATAAATGATACAGTGTTAATCAAGCATAGATTTTCCTCCACCTAATAGTGAAAAGAATAATTACTCACATTCCATTAATTTAATGTTGTGACTGCTGCATCAAATCAAAATGAACAACATATCCACTAAAGATCACTTTTTTTATATAGAAAAGAAGTTACAGAATAATCAGGTGTAATGAAGGTAATTGTGTTATTTAAGATTATTATTATTTACCACAGTAACTACAAATCCATGACCAGCTACATTTCAAGAGGAACTATCAAAACATTGGTCCTGATAGGGGTTTAACCGTAATGGATGGAAACATCTAAGACACATAAATTGTTTGAAAAATCTAAAAACTGTTTGAACTAATAACAAAATGTGGTGGCCTTAGTAGTTGTAGTTTCTCAGTTCTTCAAACACACAAAATGGGTTCTACTTGATAGTCATCATCACCCTCTTACTGCAACAGAAATTTACACTTGGAGATGTATTAAGATGTGTTGACACTTTGTTTCACACCTTTTTTCAGAGCCGTTAACTGTGATGTGTGTGTGTGTGGGGGGGGGGGTCATAAAACGGAACTCACACCACTAAACTCCAGAATGACCTTTCATGATACTTTAATAGGAAGAGCTGAAAAGGTACTGCTGAGTTCATCCCATTGGAGTGTGGAAAGCAAGACATGATGTTATATCTTTAATTTTTCTGCTCTTTTCTTTTACTTGCCTTGCTTTCCTTTCTGCCTTTTATCTCACTCCTGATCCTGTCTTCTATATTCTCTGCTCTGTCCTTGCTCTGTTCCTGCACTCCTGTCTCCACCCCTTTACCTTTGCCCTAGTTTCCTTGACCTGATTACCTGATTCTTTGCACCTGGTGATCTCAGCTGATGCGCATCAGGTGCACAGTATTTAACTCTCTGTCTCCCTGTGAAAATCTGCCAGATAGTCCAGTGCCTTAGCCTTGTGTTG
>JAQQZY010000008.1:18071485-18084282 GCA_030068375.1 Ostorhinchus rueppellii
GTCAGGTGTGCTGGAAAATGGAAACATCTAAAACATGCAGGATAGTAGCTCAGGAGGACCAGGGTTGGGCACCCCTGCTATAGGTCATTGTATCGTCTCCCACTGTTCCTGTTAACAGAAAATCATACCATACTGTAGCTGTGGATAATGACAAGTTCTGTTTGTATGGATGTACCCAGAGGTGGTAAAAACAGTACATATCATTCAGTATTCAGTGTTTTGCCGTGGTATTTTATGCAACCAAAAGTAGTTATTTGAAGCAGCAAATGTATTAAATGTAAGGCTAATAGCTGATAGTAGTAAGTGGGTGTCAGCAGTAGGATGGTTTTCAGTAGAAGTACTTAGCAGGTGTGGTTCCAGGACTGTTGATAACCATCATGTATTGTTGTTCTTAGTTCGCTCTTCAATTCTGGGTGTCATCTGGTGTCCAGCGGTGACCTGGCCTGTTTCTCATCTATAGGAACGTCTTCTTTAGTACATTCCATCAACATAATAACGCTGATGTTTCCTCCATCAGCTTCCTCTTCCTGCAGGGATCTGTCTCCAATCACTGCTGTCAATTAGACCAGCCCCTTCTCCCATGGACTTCAGCGTAATCTACTTTCTCTCTGGACTGATCATATTATAGTTTAGATGGTGCCATCATGGTTTAGCAGCGAGGAGGAGGGGTCATCTGCTGACTTGGATGAGATATTAAAGACCTGGGAAGGCCAGAGATGTTTTTATCAAGGTGAAATAAGTGGATGAAAAGTTGCAGTGCAAGGCCAGAATTACTGGAAAACACTTACTCCCACCTAAAAACACTAAATGTCATAACACAAGCATCTGTGGTCGACATTTTAAATGTTTTACCTTTTTTATTCCCCTTTATTTTCCATTAACAGGAGACAAAATAGCCAAAACTCAAGCTCCACTTATCTGGTTTATCAGATTTTGCCCAATTGTAGCTATGGACACTCAGCAAAAAGGGATGAAGCAAATTGGACAGAGGCTGAATAAATACACACTGAACAAATTATTACTGCAAAATTGTAAACCTCTTACTGTTTTACTTTGAAGAAAATGACTGCATATCAGTGATTTGAATATCATTGTAATTCACATAAGATCCTGTGGGTTAAAAAGCATGAACTCTGTTAAACCCTGACATGGTTATGTAGGAAACTATATGAATTCATGATTTCTTGTTTCTCTGTTTTTTTAAGTCATGCCATTGAAATAGTCCATCCCACATAGGATTACAACATGCACAACAAACCCACACAGAAGCAAAGACGCAACATAGTATGATAAACAGCCTGAGAAAAGAAGAGAGAGCAAGTTTAGTCCAATAAAAGCTGCATTCTGTTTATTTACACAAATGAAAATAAGAACATTTACTAAACAATTCTTTATTTAATCATCCTGCAAAGAGCAATAAAAATCCTTCAAATGGAAACATAGCAGCTACTATTTACATTACAGTTTCAGCTTTACAGTCTTTTATGGATTGGGATTATCTCTCACCTCATATATTTTTATGAGTAAGTTTTTATTTTTATCAATTTCTAGACATTTCAGGCGACCCCATTTGAATTTCAGGTGACCCCACGTGATGTCCTGACCCCAACGTTGAAAACCACTGCTCTACAGTCTGTCTCTTCTATCTATCTGCCTTTAAGTGTTGTCAAAATCCAGTCATTTTTCTCCAGTGATATTGGTTAATTAGTTCAGTCCCATTCATAGGGATGGTTGGATGGTCGGATGGACAAATGAGGCGCAGGCCGACGTCATCGTTAATTCAGTGTGTCATTCCAGCACAGCAAATCAGAGCCAGCAGGGACAATGTGGGTGGATTAGGAACCACCTCGTTCCTGTGTCATTTTTTGTTATCGCTCAACCCACCCTAAAAATAGAAAACAGTATCAGTATCATGCAAACGCCCTCTGAAATCTATAATAACCCCATTTGAAGTTATGATCTACTTGATGTGAGTACTTTCACATAGTCGTCAGTGTGTCTTTGGTTGATATTAACCGTTAACAGAGGCTGGGTTTTAATGGTACTGTTGGGGAATAAAGTTACAATGAATAAAGCCAAAAAGTTTCTAAATAGTGTGGCTCATTTTTTACTCTTATCTTACACAATAACATTTTCCATCAAAAATAATAAAAACATATTTTTTCATTATGTTTGTGCCTGCATTTCTTGGAAGAGTTTGCACATCACAATCAAACTGGGGTAATCGGGGCTAAAACCTAATTTTACTGTCTTTTTATACTCTCATTATTACATTATTATTACTTAAACATAGTATTTTATGACTTGTGATATTTCACAGGAATTAGAAATCTTGTAAAAAAAAAAAAAAGTACTAATATCTTTACTGGCTGTGAGACAAACATGAAGTTTCAGCAGTTGAGACTTCAGATAATGTTTGTGTTCAAGGCTGCAGTAATAATAACACTTCTATGTTGCTTATGTTTGCCCTTATGAAATAATGTTAATTATATTGACACTGTGGGTGGATTCAGAACCATTTCGTTCTTGTGTCATTTTTTGTTAAAACTCAACCCTCACTAATAGTAGAACACAGCATCAGCTTGACGCAAACACCCTCTAAAATTTGTAGTGTCCTCATTTAAAGTTGCTGTTTACAAGATGAAAGTTTTCATTCAGCCATCAGAGCATCTTTGGTTAATGTTGACAGCTGCAGCAGGGTTTTGATGATAGTTTTGGGGAATTAAATTGTAACAAGACCATTCACAAGATTAAAAATACATGCAGAGCTAAAATGTACTCAGAAACACACTTCCTTTCTTTTATGAGACACTTGTCATATCTCTCTGTATTCTTTCTCTCTTCTGTTCTTTTTCTGTCTCTCAGTCTTTCTCATTCTCTTTCTCTCAGTCTCTCTCACTCATCTTCTTTCTCTCTGTCTCTCTCCCTATCTCAGTTCACCTATCACCCAGATCTTTTCCCTCCACTCCCTGATTAACGATGCAGCACACCTGATGGGCCAGCTGTGGCTCATCAGGTGTGACACTATTTAAACCCTTCTCAGTCTGTTTCCAGCTGCCAGATAGTCAAGGTCTTTTCCCTGCTGTCCATTGTATTTCCTGAGTTCTCTGAGTTTCCTTGTGTTCCTGACCAGTTCTGTCTGACCCCTGCCTGACAGCCTCCACGTTCGACCCTCGCCTGTCTGACCACGTCTCCAGCCTTCCTCCGCCTGATTCCGACCCGCCTTCGTCCACGACCACGACCACGTTTTTGCCCAATCCCCTGGAGAGCTGCTTCTACTTCCCTGGATCACTGTACAAGGAGTACGGCCCTGTTAGAGACTATAGTCTTAGTTTTGATCCTTCTGTGCGCCGTAATCTGTGTACTTGAGTACAATAAACTTTGTAAAACTGATCTACCTGAGCTGTTCCTGCAATTGGGTTCTCTTCCTGCTTGTGACAGTACTAAAAAGTTTTTACAGCACTTTCTCTAAAATGCAGCTTCCCTTCTCAGAAGCATCATCACATCAAGATCAAACTGGAATGTGCAGAAAGCAAACACAGATAAAATAATGTTAGGTTGATGTAAACTTATACTACTACTAGTTTGGCAGCATGTATGATTCTCCAAGGGTATTGAAAAGCATGAAAACCACATCATCATCTTAACAGTAACATCTCCACTCACTGTAAGAACGTGAACATAATAAACAGAAGCTAATTGAGAGTTTGTGTCAGAAAAAGACAATTTAACCCATAAAAACCCAAACACCCACCGTTGACCAAAAGCATCTACTGATCTAAATTGTTGATCCACTAATCCTATCAATCCATGTAAATAATAGGTGTAAAATACAGTTTGTCATCTTTTCATGGTCATCAGATATGAGCCATTTGGACGTTCAGAGGCTCCATAGTTACTGTGGAAACACTGTCATCTTTTACAACATTGATTTTCCAGTAAATCCCATGGAGTTAGATCAATGGCAGTGGATGGACACACTCGGTTTATGTTCATTTAATGAGAGATTGGACTGAAAAAGTCATTTTTTCTTCAGTTTTTCTGTTTTAATGTATTTACTTTTGACTTTGAGCTTTTATGAACATCTATATGATCAGTAAATTAAACATAAGAAAATAAATAATTTTTTGTTAAGAATATTGATTTATATCACTTTGTAAATATTTGTACAGAATTTTACATATTTAAATACAGTATCTTCACCTTCCGAAACGACCAAAAAAACCCACGTTTTTCTGTTGGTTAGAGATTGATTATGAGGAGTTGGGTGATTTATTTCTTTTTCTTCGCCTTTAATTAGAATTTTCTTCGTGCTCTTTTCATTTTGGTTCTTCCATCTACCACTTTCTCCATTTATGCCTTCAACTGGAAGCTGAGATGGGGGACGAGCACAGACAAAATGATCCGATGAGTCAACAGCATCAGCCCATAGCATGTAAGTTAGTTATTCCCCCGACTGATTAGAAGCAAAAGGAAAAAAAAAAATCTGCACTAATTCCACCATAGGCCTGCTTGGTTCCGACCATGAGCAATACCAATGACGGAAGCAGTAGCCCACTGACGTCTCAGGCCCCTGATCGAATCTGAAGTCCCCTCCTGCAACCATGAGAAAAATCCAGGTGTATAAAACGGGAGCAGAGCTGAGGGCGAACAGAAAGAGTGGAAGAGGAAAAGAGTCAAGAACTACCAGCACATTGGAGATACACCAGCAGCTCGACATCAGGACCTTGGAGAGCGGCGACAGAGCAACTGTAAAGAAGATAACTTTGACTAAATCACATGTAAGATTGTTTTTTGTTTGCATACAAATATGGTTAGAATATCTATAAGGTGGTAAGGACTCTTTCGTTCATATTGGGTTTATGTTTGTGCTCCTATTGCGCACTCCAAACGCATTTGGATACCTGTCAGCGCATCGAATTCAGCTTTCCTCGAAGTACATTTTCTTTAAAAACATTCACTAAAAAGGTTTGCAGGTGATTTGTAATATTTTGCGGTTTCCCAGCTGTGTAATATATTTAGTTTTCGCGTGTCCAAGCTGTGCGTAATTACGCATGGGATTCGAGTTACTGCAACCGGATATCTTTGCTCAGATCAGTGTAAATCAACTGAAAATTCGTCACTCTGCATCATTTTGGCCAGTTAATGGCAATTTGTAACTCACTGAGCCACTGAGGGCATGCTATTTTTTGTTTATTGTAGAGGAGGTACTCGTTGTATTTTGGATAAATGGGGGATAACTGGGCGCTTTCATCATCCTCAGGTGTAAAGCGATGTCACAACGGTCCGGCCCTCAGCTGCTTCTTCTAATAGCCCTGTGCAGTGTGTTGTACTCCCGGACTCTGAGTCTGCCATACACGTCTGTGAGGTGAGAGGAAACCTGGAGTCAAACCGCTTCAAACTGCTCAGAAGGGAAACAGACATGCAACACTGTGGCTGCAGACGAATAGTCTTTCCATGTGCTGGTGTCAGGGATGCTTTTCATTATTGGCTGCAGTTTAAATGAGGAAGATAAGAAACTGTGAATGGACATGTCAGAATGTGAACTAGTCAATTATTTAATTTCTCGCAGCCTACGTGCCTATTTCTAAGAATTTTCAAAGTGAGGGGAAAAAAATCGTGAAACTCCCTCTACTGATTGGTTGAGCAGGATGCCCCTGTTGCTTGTAATCATTTTCCAGGAATTTAAAAGTAAAACCTCTGCATAATCAGCAGCCAGATAGAAAAAGCCAGTTCATGTCTGTACATCTGTGATTTAATGAGCCAGGCAGATGTGAGCGCATGATCATTTATTTATTTATTTATTTATTTTTAATGTGATGATGTGCAGAGCGACGAGACACGCAGACGGTCTGTTCACCAGCGGATACAGTAAACTTCTGGGTCAGCTATCAGCTCGGAGGTACCTGGAGTCTCTGATCGGGAAGCGGGTCAGGTAGGTGAGCTTTGAGTCCAGAGTCCTGGAGAGGGTTGTAGGTAGAGGACGATGGATCTGACTTCTGATTCTGATTAACGTTTATTTCTTCGCGCTCTTCTAAAAAACAGTTCAAGATCGAGCCTTTAACTCTTATTGAATAACAACAGAACATTTTAATCTGAAGCCACGGTTTTAAAAACGGAAATGAACACGGTAAATTCCACGTTTATCCATTGTTGTGAAGAATTTGACTGGAATAGTTTATATATGTGAAACAGAAAAAATTTTGTACTTCATGGATTATAAGGAATTTAGATTCACTGCTGAATCTCTTGTCTCTGAAAAAGACATTATTAGTTACTGCAATAGATAATAATAATAATAATAATAATAATAATAATAATAATAATAATAATAATAATAATAACCAAGTCAAGGTAGAAAAAGTAATCTAAAATGATAAAGCTAAACCACAGAAACTATTTCCAGTGTGTGGTTTTCATTTGTTCCAAGAACATAACTTTGTTTTTTGCTCCAAGAAATGTGTTTATTAAATTTAATTTAATCATAATCTTTCAGGAGTTTTATTATCATCAGTTCATCTGAAAATGACTGAATATGGTGAATGGGGTGAATATCATTGTCAAGGTTTTTAGTAAAAAGTAAATTCACATGTCAGTTGCTTGTTTCATTTTCATTCATTTACTCTTTTGCAACATATTTGACACTTTTCCACACCGTCAAGGATAATTGGAAGAATATAAAATTATGATATACAATATTGTATCATATTACTTTATACGAGCTAAACTTTTTATTTTTGGACAACAGAGGACCGGATGACATTTGCAGTGATGCAGTCTGACTTGCCTGGTGATGTAATTTTGTAAAGGACGAATCAATTTAAAGGTTAATATATGCCATTACTGCTCCATTGTTACTGCCAGGAGGGATATAAATGCACATAGACATATGGAACCAAAAAGACTGAAAGGCATTGACTTGTTTTGTTTTTTTTTTAACCTTTGTTTCCTTTTTTTCCTTTGATTTTTCCACACTGTTCAGTGATGAGCTTATGGAGGAGCCAGTGAAGCGCCACACAGACGCCATCTTCACAGACAACTACAGCCGCTTCCGCAAACAGATGGCTGTCAAGAAATACTTGAACTCAGTCTTAACAGGAAAGAGAAGGTAGGGGCATCTCCTTCTCACTTTTTATATTCTTAACTAAAACTTTCTTTTGTGAAAAGTAGCTTAAAACTCTCATGACAGCACTTAGGACAGCGCAATTCCAAAGACATATGAGTGAAATCTTCCATCTGACACTTCAAACAGCCACTGGTTTCATTAATGCACCCTCATCTGCAACGCTAATCATTCACCTGTGTACAAAAAACAGCCTAGAAGATCCTGGAACCAGTGACTCAGATGAGTCCAGGAATGAACCAAACACCTTCCAGGAAAGCTATGACGACATCAATGTAGATCATCTCATAAACAACTTTCAGCTGGTACGTACACGCATATGAACACATACACTAGCCAAGCAACAAAAGTCCCTGGTGCTAAAAGTACCAAAAAAAGTCACAAAAAAGTCTGTTAAAAATATTTATAGGATGGACTTAACGAAACAAATACACTATGTTTATATGCTCAACTTGAATTGTCCAAAAATATGACTTCAGTACTTTTAGCACCGCAGTCTTCAATTTGACTATTAACTAAAACTTCACCTGACTTCTTTAAAAACAGTCAGTACCAACCAAAATGTCCTCATTCTCTAGTGAAACACTATACAGGACAAACATGAACACATGTTATTCATCAGATTAATAGTGTCCAATTACATAGAAGTTACAGTTCTTGTTATTCTGTCTATTTTCAACTCTTCCATTCCTTTTGTGTTTTTCTGCAGCCGCTTTGAGGAGGGCCTGTGCATGTGTGAATACCTCAAGTCATCCTCATGAAACCACCCCATTCCAAAAAAAACAACACCATATTAATCCAAAGGACATCCGAAAGTCAGATCAACCAACGATGTGTTCGCCAATGTGGTTATCTATCTATCCACCCACTCGGTACATGTTTACACTGTATATATAAATATATATACACAATACTAATCACAAAGACTCTGCAGTCCACACTGAGCAACATGTGTGTGTCCATGTGCATTTTGGGTAATCAGCTTTTGAAGATGTGTGGAGCTCTGAGAGTAAATAATAGTCAATTAAAACAACTATATGTACCTTTTTTGAATATGTAGTAGCAGACATTCCTGCAGAAAGACCAGTGTTGCTCTGTTAACATTAAATAGACTTTTTTTTTTTTTTTTACTTTTCATGAGACCACAATTAAAGGGAAGTTAAGGGTAAGTTTGTCCTGTAGACTTTCAGATATGAAAACCAAACTCCTGAATATTAATGCATCAATTTTACTGGGTTTTCCATTGATTTTCAGTTGATCTAATGCCTCTGTAGAGCTTTAAGTGAAACATTTTGACATTTTGCTTTCGATTTGTCTCACTAAATTCAGATAAACTGTCACTTACCCTTCTCCAATGAAGGATTCTTGAACTTTAAGATAAACATTTGTACTGCTGAATGTAAAAGGGAAAAGCTCTTAAGTAACAGTCCAATCATGTCCTCTGGATCTGTTCCTTCAAAGTCTGATCAACCTTAAATGAATGGATTGAATTGTGGTTACTTTTCTCAAACTGATGCTTCCACGAACTTTTGACAGATTGTGTAATAAATGCTCAAGTTGTATTAGTTTCCAGTGTGATCACTGTTTTATGAAATTTTAAGCAAAACAATCCAACCTGTTGTCATATTTTCTGTACATCCATGGGCCGACAGTTGGATAAAACTGGATAAATACATCTAAAAAGATTACATTGCTGAACACTGAGCTGTTAAACTGGGTTTATATCACTGATCCATCAACTCTCAGTGGTGCAATCATGACCCAAATGCTGGTTCTGGAGAAGCCACACAAATTTCATTTGATGACTAAGGATGGAGAGATGCCAAAAGGAGTTGAAGAGGAAGACACATACATTTTGAATATCACAGATGCATATAACCACTTTATACTACTCAATATGTAGAGCAAACAAGTTATAACTGTGCATAGACTTGCCTTTAGCGTGTATAGTGATGTCCACCACTCACCAAATAAAAGATGTTGCTCTATTTTTCAAACCTGAGTTGTTTTGTCTGGCTGATTGTTTGGCTATGAAACAAAAAAATGATGGCCTATTGCTTTGTGTGTGTGTGTGTGTGTGTGTGTGTGTGTGTGTGTGTGTGTGTGTGTGTGTGTATAATACTGTATAGTTCTTATCCTCCGACAAATATCCTTTTTAAAAACTTTTTTCTTTTTTCCTTTCTTTTTTTGGGAAAAACTCTTCTTTCGTAAGCACACAGATGTTGATGAGCTGCTGTCCCAGTAAACTGCACTCTGTATAAAGATGGATGTGGCAACATGTTGACTTAAGCTGAAGAGATAAGCAGAAAATGACCTTCTCCTCTTCCTCATGGGTGTCAGCTGTCTGACGTTACAGCTCACGACATTGACATGGAAACACTAAATTCACCCTAAAACTCCCCCTTTTCATATCAATTCTCACTCTCACTCTTTTGCATGAAAGGATACTTGAAGGAATTAATCAAGCATGCTTAAGATCCCCTGGCCTGAGGTATTCTCTAGAAAAACCCTACACATCCTGATATACATTTTAACACTATGCACATATAAGACTATAAAAAGCCAGATTTTTCACACTTAGGGGGAGAGTTGCCTGCAGTTGACAAACATGTTTGAGCTAATCTTTTGTTTCCCATCCAGTAGTCATTTTGTGACTGGTGCACAGAGAGAATTTGACTTAAAGATATACCTTCATATAGCATATCGCATTTACTCAGACTGTCTTTGACTTCATTTATGCCACACAGTGGTTATGTATGTAATACTAAACACCCCAACACTTATTTTAGCAGTTGTAATTTATTCATCCATTTAACACAACATGATATATACATACATACAGTTTGGATTTCTATATTAAACACAGGTAAAAAGGTTTAGGCTGAAGCAGCAGCTTATTTATGCCAAACCTATTTACAAGAAGGAAAGTTGCAGAAACAAAATAAGATAACATGATGGTGCAGTTTTAAAAAATAATATAAATAAAATAAATAATATAATCTAAGTCTAATAATTGACTTTCTTTATCCTAATATTCTATATTTATTGAATACCTTAGTTTTAAACATCCTTTTAAATGATTGATGTGCATGTTTTTAATTCTTTATGGAGGTTGTTTCATAACTTTACTCCAACTACAGATATGTATTTGCCTTTTGTGCTCTGCCTTACCTTTGATTTCTTGAACGTACAGGTCCCCTTAAGGTTCTACTGGGACTCTGAGAACAGCTCCTGTATGCAGGATAGGAGTAGGCTGTTGTATACCTTATAGATGAATACAACAGTGTGGAGGTTAACCAGATCTTCTAATTTCAGAATATTTGTACTGATGAAAGTTGGATTGGTTGGTGCACAATAATCCTTCTGATGTAAAATCCTAAAGGCTTTCTTTTTCATGGTGAACATTGATTTGATGATTGTTTTGTATGTGTCTTCCCATACCTCCATACATGTTAAATATGGAAGTATAAAGGAGCAGTACAGTATGTACACGGAGCTTTTGTTCAGTGTGTACTTCATTTTATGTAATATTGCAATAGTTTTTGAGACTTTTGTTTTTATATTGTCTACATGTGGTTTCCAGCTAATTTTATTGTCTATAATGGTTCCTAAGAATGTATGTTTATGAACTTTGTTTGCTTCTGACACCATTTATCAATATTTCTGTCCATAGTTGCACTAATTTTGGGCACGTATCTTACACCAGTAATAGAAGAGCTGTCTACTGCTCAAAATCTTCTGCAGAACATCTAGGTCTGGATTCCGAGGTGATTAATCCATGTGTGAAAATGAGCTCTCATGTTCTTTGAACCACTCTTTCACAGTTTGAGCCTGATGGAGCCTGGCATTGTCAGCTTGGAATATGTCTGTGTGATCAGGGAAGTAGATGTTCAGACCTGGTCATTCAGTATATTCAGGTAATCAGCTGAGCTCATTTTATGGAAACACATAACATTGCTGAACAGACTTGTACTGTAGGCACTAGGCATTATGGGTAATCACTTCATCCACTTCTCACTCTGATATATCCATCAGTCTGGAACACTGTCAATCCAGACTCATTGGACCACATGACTTTTATGCACTGAAACAGGGGTACTGTATTTGTGCTCTCTGGTAAACTGATGGTTACTTAAGAAACAAGAAGATACTCACTGCGTCAGTTTGGGTTAAAGAACTTGCAGCTGAAAAATATTTTTCATTGCAATAATTATCCAATGGAAGGCTCCTTCCTGTTTGCTTATCCCTCTTTGGGTTGCTGTAAAGTTCTTTAGTTTGCTCTCTGATTGTAAACAGAAGTGTGGGACATTTTTGAGGAATGATGGCACGTCATACAAAGTTCAGCACCATGGACAGCTACCCAACATTAAAGCCTGACAGTGGATGAATACAGCAGGGATGTTAAACTCATTTTCTTTCAGGGACCACATTCAGTTCAATTTGATCTCAAGTGGCCTGAACCAGTAAAATGATAGCATAGTAACCTAGAAATAATGACAACTCCAAATGTTTTTCTTCTTTTCAATGCAAACAAATAACATTAAATTCCAAACTATGCAACAAAAAAAATGTGAATACCCTTAAAAAAATGCAATTTGTAAAGACACATAAGTGCAATTTTAATAATATTATGCCTCAATGTATCATTTTTTCATGTGCACTATGATCTACAAAGGCCTAAAGCATTTAGTAAAAGCCATTAGATTGTTAAAATTGCACTTAATTTTCTTCAGACATTTCAGATTGTTCATATTTGTTCAAGTTATTCATATTTTATTTTTGAAGAGTAGTTTGTTCATGTAAATATTTTCATAAATTAATGTTGTTGTTCTGCTCTGCCCTTCTGTTCAACCTTTTGCCTCAGGGGTTGGACAACCCAAGGCAATCATGTAAGTCAATGAAAAAAGAACAAAATTAGTAAAATCCATCCATCCATCCATCTTCTGGACCCGTTTTATCCTCACTAGGGTCATGGGCAAAATTAGTAAAATATAACATAGTGAAATGTTGGAATCTATGTACTTTGTATGTTAAGTATAAGTGTGTGTTGATCTAAGTGTCTGTAAGTTTTAAAAATGATTTCTAAATGCTTTAAATTATTCTGTGTGGATGTTGCAGCTCTATAAATGTGGTGCACTGCATAAATGAGTGCCGAACAGGTCACAAGTTCATCACTGGTCTGACTTAAAAAGAAGGACAACCATTCACACTCGCAGTCACACTTTAGAGAGGCCATTTGTCAAGTTATTAACATGTTATTAACATTAACATCTTTGAACTGCGGGAGAAAAACACATGCAGATACAGGGAGACAAAGATTTTCATGTACATATGTACTTTATGCTTAAAGTAAAACAGTTTGTTGTTTTATATATTATCACCTTCCCCAAGTAAGTTTTGTTTTTGTTTTTTTGTTTAAAAAAAATAAATGATAAAAATTCTTGCCTAAATCATCAAGTACTCAATTTCTGGTTAACCTTTTTGTGTTTCTGGCAAAATCTGAAAAAAAATTATTTAGCATCCCATAAAAAAATATTTAATTACAAACATAAATAATCAATAGAGATACATTTGTGGTTTTCTTTTTTTTTTTCTTAAACTTGTCTTGTCCAGCATCCTGGCAGCAGAATGGTAGTCTGGCTGCCTTTTGGTGCTAAACAAATTTGCTTTGCCA
>JAQQZY010000008.1:18094019-18118349 GCA_030068375.1 Ostorhinchus rueppellii
TTTGTTTGTTTGTTTGTTTGTTTGTTTGTTTGTTTGTTTGTTAGCAACCAAACACAAAAAGTTATAGATGGATTTTGATGAAATTTTCAGGATATGTCCGCTCTGGTTTTAAGGTAGTGTTTGTACTTTCCTCCAGTAGATGGTGCTAAATGCCCTCATATGCAGCTCTGTGACCAGGAGTAAGATTTTGAACTCTGTCCTTTGACTCTGCCCTATTGTGTATCGCAATGATAAAGAATCCTTTAAAAAAATTCCTGGATCCAGACGGTGATCCAGATTGCCTCCAAGATATTATCATTCCCTCCTTGACCCAGAGCGTACATATCCTGAAAATTTCATCAAAATCTGCCCATAACTTTTTGAGTTATGTTGCTAACAAACAAACAAACCCACAAACTTAAACAAAAAACATAACCTCCTTGGTGGAAGTAAACATAAAAAACCTACATTTTAATTGAAATAGACATTAAAATCATCAACAACAAAATGTGATTTTAAAGTTAATTTAAGGGACATTATTTAAGAGTTTAACTGAAAGCTGCAGTAAACAATAATTTCACGCCTCACACAATCCCCGGGAAAGATTCTTAGATGGACTGTTCGTTGTGATCCAATATTGTGCCTCTTGAACTACACTGGTGAAGAAACCTGGTCCAAACTCAACAAACAAATTGTAACAACTGGATACATGACAGCCAAAAGACTGATAGTAATGAAGTGGAAGGGTGTCGATCAGCTGACTGAGGGACTTTGGTTTCAAACATTTCTGGAGATAATTTCTATGGAAGGAGCGGTGTCAAATCTTTCAGAAATGCATAAAAAAGAACAACAACTTTAGAAAGACATAATGGACACTATTTGTAGAATCCCTCCACTCCCCAGAGACTTGACACAAACTGGACCAATCTCAATGGTTAATGTGTCCTCTGGCCCATGTTAGACAGATGGTCCCAGTGGGCTTGATTTGGTTTATTTTATCCTCTGCACCCTCACCTCACGAAGCTGAATCCCCCTCTCGTTGTATTTTCTTAAGCACTTTGCACAGGTATCTATATCAATATGTAAGTCAAAGCATTGGCCTCTGTTTTATTTGTTGAAAAAACAAAACATTGTTTTCGGGCCTGATTTAAATGAACTGACAGTTTGAGCAGACCTTACTCATTCAAGAAGTTTGTTCCACAGGTGAGGAGCAGAAGAACTGAATGCTGGTTCTAATTTTGGGAACACACAGTAAACCTGTCCCTGATGACCTCAGGGGTCTGGATGCTTCATATGGAACTAACAAGTCTTGGATGTATTTGGGTCCAAGGCCGTTCAGTGCTTTGTAAACCAGGAGTAAGATTTGGAACTCTGTCCTTTGACTCACAGGAAGGCAGTGTAGTGATTGGAGGACCGGCGTGATGTGGTCCAGTTTCTTAGTATTAGTCAGGATTCTGGCAGCAGCATTCTGGATCAACTGCAGCTGCCTTTAGACCTGTGAAGACACCATTACAATAATCTAACCTACTGAAAACGAATGCATGTATAAACACATGTAATGTTTAAAGAACCCAAAGGTATTAAAAGCTGTGATTGTCTTTTTTTTTAAGTGAGAAATATCAAAACTGTAAGCACTCAATTCATAGTTTTTTTTTTTTTGTTTGACACTTTTGTATGTATAAAATAAGAATTTCAGAAAGGACTCTAATAGATATCATGTGTATGAATGGCAATGCGGAGATATCTTGCTCCTTTTCCAATAAAAACTAAATTAAAAAAAAGAAAATATATGCATGAACAAGTTTTTCTGTATTTTGTTTGGACAGAAAACCTAAAATGGTTTAAATGGTTGTTAAAATTCAGGCCTGTGTCAATAATTACACCAAGATTTCTGGCTTGGTTTGTAGAGTTGAATGACATGGAGTCAAGGTGAGCACGGACCTTTGACTTTCACTTTTTGGGCCAAAAACAATCACTTCTGTTTTGTCCGCATTGAGCTGGAGAAAGTTCTGGCACATCCGCTCATTGATTTGATGAATACACTTACTCAGTGAAAGTAAGGGACTGTAGTCATGTGATGACGCTGAAATATAAAGTTGTATGTCATCTGCATAGGTGTGGTAAGAAATGTTGAAAGGCTCTATGATCTGAGCCAGCGGCAGCATGTAGATGTTAAACAGAAGTGGTCCAAGAATGGACCCTTGGGGAACCCCACGTCACCTTTGTTCTCCATGACTTGTAATTACCAACTGAAACAAAGTAGTTCCTACCTTGTAAGTAAGATTTGAACTAGTTTAACACAGTGCCACAAAGTTCTACCCACTTTTCCAGTCTTTCGAGTAGTATGTGGTCAACTCTATCAACTGCGGCACTGAGGTCCAGTAATACCAAGACAGAGATCCTGGATGCATCATTATTCAGATGTACCCGTACTCATCGTCTTCCACTTATCCGGATCGTGGGGGCAGCAGCTTCAGCAGCGAAGCACAGATGGCCCTCTCCCCAGTAATATCCACCAGGTCTTCCAGGGGAATCCAGAAGCATTCCTAGGCCAGCCGAGAGATATAATCCCTCCAGCATGTCCTGGGTCGGCCCCGAGGTCTCCTCCTGGACGGACATGCCCAGAACACTTCCCCAGGGAGGCGTCCAGGAGGCATCCTCACCAGATGCCCGAACCACCTCAACTGGCTCCTCTCGACATGAAGGAGCAGCGGCTCTACTCCGAGTTCCTCCCGGATGTCCGAGCTCCTCACCCTATCTCTAAGGCTGAGCCCGGCCACCCTGCGAAGGAAACTCATTTCAGCCGCTTGTACCTGCGACCTCATTCTTTCAGTCATTACCCAGAGCTCATGACCATAGGTGAGAGTCGGAACATAGATCGACCAGTAAATCGAGCTTCGCCTTTCGGCTCAGCTCCCTCTTTATCACATTAGTCACATTGTTCAGATGTATATCATTTAAACCTTTAAAAAGTGCAGTCTCAGTGCTGTGGTGTGCTCAAAATCCAAACTGAAATTTGTTAAGAAGATTATTTTGCACCAAAAAAGCATGAATGTGTTGAAAAACAACCCCTTCAATGATTTTTCCCAGAAATGGAAGGTTGGTATGTGTCTGTAATTACTGCTGAAGCATCCAGATTAGATTTTTTTAGAAGACGTTTAATCACTGCAGTTTTCAAGGCCTGGGGAAACTGCCCTGACTGAAGAGAATTGTTTACTATTTGTTTACTGTCTGGAAGCTATGTGGTTAAATACATTTTTTTAATTTAGTAGGCAGATTATCAAGGCAGCATGTTGTGGACTTTAAATGTTTGATAGTTTTTGTCAGCGCTGTATAATCTAGAAGGTTAAAATGTGCCAGATTAACTAATGGACAGGAAGGCACAAGTGATGGACTATTCTGCCTGAGCCAGAACTACAGACTGTCTTATTTTTAATATTTTATTGCATGAGTTTTTGGACAGCAGTTCAAGGGGTGATTAATGTGGCTTTTAACATCTTGGAGCAAAAATAAAAACATAAAACATAATAGCAGTGTAAGTGCTTGATGACTAGTAATGACAAAACCTTTACCTTTCTAACTAAACTTGAGTTGCACTTCCTCCCACCCCTTTTTGGACATGTAAATGGAACTATTGTGACGTTCTTCTCTCTAATATTGTTATGATTGTTGATATTTGTATCTTTATTTACATTTGTTTGTTTGCATTTTTGTTAAATTTCATTGCATGTTCAGAATAAATCACTAAATCAAATCACAGTTAATATAAGCATGCTGCCAAACGATTCTATATGATATTAAGCTCCTGAAATATTAACATGAAATTATTATTTTACATCTTCACACACACAAAAGGAGCAACATGAGCAAAGTGTGTGTTCTTATATGTGAAGATAGGTGTGTGTACAGTATGTGCATATCTATGTATGTGGGTATGCATATGTACACACACAGATGTATATGTGTGTGTGAGTATGTGTATGTCTGTATATTTTTTATTTTTTTATTATTTTATTATTGCACCTTTGGACGACTGCACCCTTCAATTTCGTTGCAATGACAATAAAGACATTCTATTCTATTCTATTCTATTCTATTCTATTCTATTCTATTCTATTCTATTCTATTCTATAAAATGGACCAAACAGACAAAAGACTGTGATCCACTGAATGCACAGAGTGGGAAGTGTTGCCCTCTAGTGGACAAACCCCAAAGAAACATCTAAGTGGAGAAGCATTAAACACAAAGAGCAGTTTTGAAAAGATTACCCCCAAAACTTAACCCATTTAAGTGAACTGTCTATACTTTTTCAGTTCCCAGAGTCAGAACCAGACACGGTGAAGCTACGTTCAGCTTCTATGCTCCACACGTCTGGAATAAACTCCCAGAAAGCCTCAGATCAGCTGAAACACTTGGTTTATTTAAATCCAGGTGAAAGACCCACCTGTTCTCAGCTGCATTTGACTAGAGTTCCGATTCAGAAGTTCACATCTGCATTGTTTCTTTTCAGCTTAAAGTGTTTATCTGTTTTATCTGTTTCATCTATTTATCTTTTTTTTATTTTTATCTTTTCATGTTTATCTCACGCCTATGCTCTTTAATGTTTCCCTGCTGTAAGGCTCTCAGTGTTTTATGTAAAGCACTTTGAATTGTCTTGTACTTGAAATGTTCTATATGAATAAACCTGCCTGGCCTTTTCCACATCTACACCTCCCATGTGTTCAATAAGCACAACTTCCTGTCACTTCACAGGTTTTTATGTTATACATCTATACAGTTTTTTTTATAATTCACCTATGGAAAAGGTCCTGTTCTGTTACAGTGACTTACACTGCTGATCTGAGGATAAACTGCTACTTTATAAACTTTCAGGATGTTTTCTAGCCTTTTCCAAAATTTAAAACCTTGCAATTTGTAACGGTTCTTGGTGCTGTATTCTTTTGGCACTTTGATGTGATGGCTTATCAAACTTTATATTTTCAACCAGACTGTTGTGACACAAAATATAAGTCTGCCTTTTCACTGAGTTTTGTGGGTTTATTTTCTTTCTTTTGGGATGTTGTGGGAAGGACTGAAGTGCAGGGTTCCTACGAGTGCAATTTTAAACTTTTTAAGACTTTTTTAGGACTAGAACAGGATTTAATACCTATTTCACAGCCATGCTGGCAAAAAATTTGTGACTTAGAATTTAGGAAAATGTATTTATTTATTCAGAGCCTCGATTCCCACCGTGAGTGAGTGAGTTTTCTCACTGGGGGCTGCAAAGTTCGAAATCACTGGTTCCTAATTTCAGTATAAATTTTCGAGTTGGACAGAGTGGAACTGAGTCGACGACCACTGCTGTTTTTGAAGACTGGATATTCAAGACACATTTAAACACAATACAGCCAGTAAGTTTATGGCAATACTGAAGACCAACCATATCAAATTGAATACATTTTAAATAGTTTAAATACAGATTTGTAAAAGACTCAAGACTTTAAGACCCCGTGGGAACCCTAAAAAATAGTCCACAATCATGTACCGACATTATATAAAATGGCTCTTCTCACCGTTACATTTGAGTAAATATTAACTTTATCTGGTTTTATCACTCGAACATGCACATAAAAGCATTTTATTACTGTATTTGGTTAGTATGGAGCCAGTTTCAGATACTTTATATACTACTTGGTAGTAGTGGTAATAGTACCTCACTGCTTCCATCTTTCATGTTTTTAATGTACAAGTACCAACTTCCTTACCAATTACAAATGTACTTGTCTGGATTAGTGGAAATTTTGTTGCATTGTACCACTTACAAGTTTCAGTCTATAGTAACAACGAAATCTTTTTTAAAAAGTATTTTCCTCAAGAGCTCTTTACCCTGTAGCTTGCCTTTTATTAAAAAAAAAAAAAAAAAAAAAAAATTAAATAGGACATCCAAAATCATTAAAATAAACAGTTAAAAAGCTGTATTAAGTTCAGTCTGAGAGTAGACATTTACCTTGCATCAGATCAGCACAAGGACCAAATGTTAACCTATGTATATTTATATTGTATTTTGTTCAACTCATTTTACTCTCAATGATGTCATAAAACAAACCGGACACAATTTATCCTTTGTGAATGGAAGTTCCTACCTTAGGCTAAGCTAGTCTGTCCACACCATTTTACAGAACAAACCAACCTTGAGCCTAAGTTTGGGTGCAATGAATGAATCACAGAAACACAGGGCAAGTTATACAACACATGTATTTACATAAAATTAAAATACAGTAAATGTGAAAAGTCATACACCCTTTGAGAGGTTAAACATTTATTTAAAATGTATAAAACTCTTTAAAAACAATATAACGTATGAACATCCATGTCATTTTAAAATATACATTTGTACAATTTAAAGCATGATTCTGCATTCCTTTTTTGGCAGACATTTATCTCTAAAACTTTGTGCTCAATTATCCAATGAGTTTTAAGAAGTTCTTCACTTTGGTCCTTCTATTGGACCAAGTGAAATTCTGTATGCAACATCAATGCATTCAGTCACATTGTATACGTTGAAGCCATTTTCAGAGTTCCCTTAACATTCTTTGGCTCCGAAAAAAAAAAAAAAAAAACCCCACCCCCCCCCCCCCCCCCCCCAAGTTGAAAACAAAATTAAATAAAACTACTTTGAGGAACTCTCACAGTCGCCTGATGTTCCTCTTGCTACGAGCGCTCCCTGGTAATATGGTGGTCGTCTTTGAGGTGTTGAAGTGGGGACGGGGTTGGACCACTCTGCAAGCTGTTGAGCCGTGGAAACCTTCCTGGCAGCGTGTGCAGAAGTCAAACAGACAGCTCTGTCTTGTACATGTCGCTCTCTGAGTCTCAGGGAAATGTGTTGCAGGCGAATTGCAATGTTTGCAGTGACGCAGAGATTCATGCTGCTTCAGAGTGCTGGCAGCCTGGACAAGGAAAGAAAACAAAAACTAACCAGTTATACACAGGTTCCGAGACATTATCTGACCATTTTATTTTGTTATCAAAGCTTATGCTGCAACTCACCTCTACATATTCTTTAAAGCGTGTAGAGCGAGTGTTGGGCATTCTGCCTTTACTCGAGGACTCCAGCCTGTTGTTCTTACAGCTCTGGATGGATGACAAGGGTGAAGATGATGAAGCGTTTGGTGATGCCAGACTCTGCACACAGGACAATACCATCCTGGACATCGCTACATCTCTGGTCAATCCAGAAGTCTTTTGCCTCAGGGAGCTACCTGACTCCTAAGGAAAGAAGAAGAAGAAAAACTTAAGACACCAGAGCAGAGACGCTTCAGATGCAGATAAAATTTGAAGCTTTTTGCACCTCACAAGACCATCCATGCATGCAAAAACCTGCTGTCCACTATCCACATGTACACATTACATTTAAAAAAAAAAAAAAAAAAAAAAAAAGTATGCATGAAGATAAGAAAGTATGCCTTTTTGTGTTGTGACATTATATGAATCTGTTTTGTAAATATTAGTGGGGGGAGGAGATTTCTGAAGAATTTAAGCTGTAAGGTCTAACCATTGTAACTGTTCCAAAATCAACAGCTCAAATTGTTGATGAACAAGTTTGACATAAATAGAAACAGTACAGGCAACTATAATACAAACTACATCTCTGAAAGTTTAACTTTTAAACACCCTCGCAGTATTCATCAAGTGACGTTTTAAACTACAGGGGCTCAGTATACGAGTATATTGACTACCACAAGGGAAACTGAACCTCCAGGCATAAAAATATATCATTACCCTGAGTGCCTGTTCAGCTCGCTGACACCTCCTCAGAACTGCTGAATCTTCACAGATGATTTTCCTCCATGTTTTGCTCACCTTTTGGCAGCTGTTGAGTGACACAAGAGCAGATTAGGAAAACTATTGAATAAGAAGTCCGATTTAGTTTCTTGCATTAAAACCAACTTTTATGAATGAAATCTGTCCCAAGTGAGAATCTCATAATATGTGCCAAAAAAACGTTTGTTTATATGAAGAACAAGCAGCAGGGACCCAAACAAAACAGAATTAAGCCATGTGTAGTTTACCTTATGAGGTCCAGGTCTCCCAGCAGGGCCAGAATACGGGTCAGAATCCCTCTGATGTTCCTGGTCAGCAGAGATGAAAATATGTCTATGTGCTCCAGCCCCATATGACGGCCAATCACCCGATCCAAAAGGTGATCCTCTGCTAGCTTTGTGATAATGCTCCAGTCATACCTGAAACAGGAAAAAAAAAACAGAGGGATGGTGATGGTACTGCCTCCAATAGTGCCTGTTGATGCACATATTGATTTAACAACAACAAGCCTGCATTCAAATACATCATGACAAAGAATATACATTTCTCAACATATTATAGGAGAATAAAGTATTTCAGACATACTTCTTTGTTTTCTGAAAGCTCTTGGCAAGCTCTTGACACACGGCTTGTTCAAACTTCAGTATGGGCAGGTAGGGCTTGTTGTTGTCGGATGGAGTGGATGACATCGAGTACGCATCTGGTCTCTTCTGATGAAGCACAGGAGTTGAGGCCACTGGAGACACAGAATCAGCCCTCCCTTGACATTGAGGAGATGGCTTTGGTGAAATCGTCTTTTGTTGGTGTGTAGCAGCAGAAGGGGACAGGGTTGTGGGAGATCGTCTGTGGAAGTGGTCATCCTCTTCTTCAATCTGGCTGTTATGCAGAGACAGGTAGCCACTGTCCTCAAGCCTTTCATCCACAATTCTGTCAATAACCTTGCCACTGGTGTTGTTCTCTTTATTGTGGACGGCTCTGGTATCATTGTTGTGAGATAAGAAAACTGGGGTCACATCTGCAGGTGTAACTGGAGGTTTGTAGGGAGGGGGTTCTTTCACTGGGGAGCTCTTCAGATGAAGCACCTTCGACTCTTCAGCTGCAGAGTTTTTGTCCATACTGAAGGTCCTGGAAGCCTCCTGTCGAGGGACCTTCATGATGATTCTCTTACTATGTGGCATACACACCGTGTAGAATATTTCTATCAAAGAAGACAAAACAGTGTTAGTTTAGTTACTTTTGACCGTGGGGGCTACTGCCAAACAACATGGCCCCCTACGTATAGGCTAACATTAGCTAAACTTTAATATCTACTTAAAATATCCAGAAAAAGACACTATAATATTAAAGCTCTGACCTTATAACAACTTTAATTCTACTGACACCGTTCTCGCACAATGACTTTATATATAAATAAAAGGATTTTGGCGCGATGTACATTTGGCGGAAACGCAACTATGACGCACAAGTACTACATAAATAGTTCTGCAGCCTGAAAGTTTCTGAATTCCATCCCATTTGTTAAGGTTGTCCAAAATTAAATTGAGTTACTTTATGCATTAGCTGCTAAAGCAACGAGTTAAACTTGCCGTATAAGCTTACGAATGTGTGGTCTCATTTAGGCGCGTAGTGTTTTACTAAACAAGTCATCACCTACCATCAGACCACAGAACGTTTCCTACAGACAATAAATGTGTGTTGTAATATGCATCTTTATATTAATAAAATAATGATGAAACCGTGCTCCACTGAGTCTCATACCTTGTTAGTTCATCTGCAGAGCTAACTCTGGTAGCAGATAGATATCATTCATTTATAGCAGCTCGAGAGACGAAAACACAAAACAACTTCTCACCTTGAATTTGTTTGTCGTTATCCAACGCTGTCAGCTTTTCTACACATTTGGCACCGAGACCGTTTCCAGACGATACTTGCTCAACACACATACAGACCCATACCGCAACTGAAAAATCCGCCACTCGTAGGTTCTCTTTTAAAATCAGCGCTTCGAAGGCGTCGACCAATCACAGTATGTCAACTTTCAGCCAATGGGAACTTAGATCTTGGGGCAGTTTCCTGTTAGTACGTCATTCGTAACTGACGTATCCCGTAGGTTCGTCCAGTCGTCGTGAAACACGGGTGGTATTCCCACGGTTTGTTAAAATGGGTGAGCACCAAATTTAATGTGCATAATTTCATGAACATGCACTGTATTAACGTTAGATGTGGTAAAACAAGAAAAAACAATACTTCAGTTTTAATTAGTGATCTGCAACAAACTTTTTTGTTGATTTTGATAATTTATTATCAAATACTTGTGCCTTTCATTGGTCTGCTTATCCCCTTGTAATTTAATAAGGTTTGTTTTGTGTGTTTTCATCCCCATAACCTAACTCTTATCCTGTCTTAATGGTCTGCAATAGCCTACCCTTAGAGTTACTTATTTCATTTTATTATTATATTATTATTTATATATTTAATATATTTATTATTTATATATTAGGTTTTGTTCTTAATTCCAACTTGTTTGAGTCACTTTATTTTTTTTATTATTTGTTAATAATTTTTATTATTTACTACTTTCTGCCCATTTTGGCAGGAAGTTGTATCTCACCTTGGATATAATTTCAGTTTATCCAAGACATGAGATAATATATGATGACCCCAAAACAAAAACAGATACAAGAGAAGGAGATAAACCCAACTTGAGAGATCCCTCCATGGAACAACAGGACATTATTCACAGGGGAGATCACACCTCTGCATGGAATTTGTAAACTGACCATTCACTGAAACCAGACAGGGCTGTTGGGGGGTGCATAGGTTTTTGTTGTCAGTAAGACAGTCTGAAGAGCCACAAATCTATCTTTGATGTCACAGTGTTGTGTCATTAATTAAAGTCTTATGTGTTTGTACTGAAACCAAAGAAAGAAAGAAAGAAAGAAAGAAAGAAAGAAAGAAAGAAAGAAAGAAAGAAAGAAAGAAAGAAAGAAAGAAGGGGCTTTCAGTCAAGATCTTAAAGGCCTGCTGTTGTAGCTCATTGAAATTCATATGTTAATCTGCTTGTTCTAAGGTCATGCTTATCCCATCCCTGCCACATGCTTTAAATTCACATGTCTCAGCAGAGTCGTTTGATGCAAAGTAGTCCGTATTCATTCACAGCTGTGTCTCATGTCATGTGAAAAGATACTGATACTTCCTGATTTAAATTTTAGCTCTATGAGCATTTTTAAAAATCTCGTTTGTCATTTTTCAATGTAGTCATTATACTCAAAAACAGGAAAAGAGAAATGTAACAATGGAGGTGTAAAAGAGATTAATGAAGTGGATCACCCATAAACAGTAATAAACCGTTTTAAAAAGCCTACAGTTTTTAATATTTTTGTCAGTTATGAGGGATACTCCAAACAGGCAACTGGCAAATGTAGCTGCATCAGAAGTAATTCATTTTGCAGTGATCAAATGTAATTCTGTATCTATTTTATTCATGTAGAGTACATAGAGTTGGGTATATATGGTGATAATACATATTTATGATACTGTTTTATTTTAAGTTTAATGTTTTAATAATTAAAACCCTTATTTATAATGAATAGTCCATTTATTTCCTAAGAATTTTAACTGGATTCTTCCATTGTACTGTGTTATTATTTTTATCCACTAGGTAGCGGTAACACGCTTAGTTTACTCTCAACTGCCAGTAAGACTCAAGAGGAAGACTTTTTCTTCGACTGCGCATGCGTTTGGTAATCAATATGTCTGCGCCCTTCGGAAAGGTGGTAAAGAAGTAACCTTTTTGTATCTGGCCTAAATTAAGACCGATTTGGCTGTTTTCATACCATTCACGACTTGAAACCGCTTCTTTATAGTCACTCTTTCTATCCAACTGTACATTTTGTCCTTTGCTCTGCTTTTACATCCCACAGTTACCGTTTTTGAATGGTTAGTAAATGGATTAGTACATTTCTACCCCAGAATTCATAAATGTTGCGACCTTAAGTGCTTTAAAGAGCCCCGCAGGTCTCAAAATGATTCGATTTTTAGTAATAGTTGTATGATAGTTTTCTTTTGAAATAATAAGCATCAATGAATGTTATTTGCATTTAGGTAAACCTGTAAAAGATGAACGTTACTTAATGCAGAGCATTGCTTTGTCTAATGCTTACATGTTGACTTAAAGCTAATCTGTTGGACATAGAAGATTCCTTTAAATATACATGCTGTTTTGTGGAAAATAAGATGATATCACATTATAATAATTTGGAGTAAAATTTAGTATAACTTTCTGATCTATTAAGTATGTGGCGGAACTGATGTCTCTGAACCTGTTTGTGCTGCCATACATTGAGTTTCATTCACAATCTTTTCAGTATGGCTCAAAGAAGAGCCTTAAACCACCTGGGCACAGTGAAGAATTATGTCGGTAGTCTGTTGGATCCTGCCTTTCAACAATCATCAAATGTCATATACAGACAAAGTCGACCTGCCGGGTTCCTTGTCAGACTCAGTGGTCATTTCAACAATCACTGTGGGAATACAAGAACTTTTCATACTAGTAGACCAGTATTGGTGGCCAAATTACTGTCGCTGGATGAGATTTTTTCCAGGACGTCCCTGCAGGACTACATAAAGAAGATGGAGGGGGAGTATAGTGAATGTTTAAAAGCAATCAACAGCAGTGAGGCAGAAGAGCGGCCCAGTGAGGAAGAACTGAGAGCCAAGAGGACCAAAGTGTCTCTGCTGAGCCCTCTGGTGCACAGTGTCGGAGAGCTGAAGACTAAAGAAAAAGAGATGTCCGAAACAGAAATATTGCTGAAAGGTGAAATTGTTCTACTGCCACAAAACAGCAAGAAATATAGTTCAACATGAGTGTTAAGTGGTGTATAAAATGATAATGCTTCAATTTTTGTTACAATGGGCTATCCAGGGCAGTTGTGTTAAAGAAGCATGTGATCATTTACTTTATACATGGGAATCTCAATGAGACAATAACAAGACAGGAACTGGGCCTGGCCAAGCAAGTAACAGAGTGAGAAAGCACTGTGCAGCAGTACTCATCATTAAACAGTACTAATCATCGTCTGTTTTTAAAAGTTATTTAGTAGCAACCATAATAGCTCAAATTGTAGGTCTAAGCAAATATTTTAACATGGCATTAGGGAATAACAATCAAATTTTTAATAAAAAATATGAATGAACGTGAAAAATATACAGCAGTTATTCAGTGTTTGGAAAAAATGCCAAAAAGTCCTGTTCCTCAAGGAAAGTGCAAATATTTGGCATACCACAAATGAGGGTTATCCAAAAATGAAACTAATGTTGTTTTTTGTTTTAGTTTTAAAAGATATTAATTCATGTTAATGGAGTAAGAATCCAAGATTTTAACATACTTATGAAATTATCAGTCTTTGTCCACATATGTTTCATTACTATATTAATACACATTTTTCTGCTGTTTTTTTTTAATTAATAGCATTCAAATTCATGATAGTGTTTGATTATTGCAAAATATAAGATTAGACAGGCACATATTTTCTAACATTTATTTACACATTGCTATTTTCATTCTGAATTCATGCTGTATGCATTTATTTACAACCTTTACTGTTCTTAATTTACACTGTAGTCTCATATTTTCTTATGTATCCATTTGTAATTCAGGTTTTAGAGAAAAAAATTGACACTGATGTTCACTTTTGCTTGGCCAGGCCCAATTACAAATATTATGCGTAATTTGAGATAAGGTAATGTAAAAGAAACAACGGGAAGGGAATGGTGGTCAGGCTGGATCTGAAATCTTTATATTGTGATCTGACCGTTTCCTTTCCTGCCTTTTAACAGATGAAGACCAAGCCCTCCGAGAACTGGCTGAGCTGGAGAGAGAAGCCTGTATGCAAGATATCCAAACTCTCAAACAAAAGGTACGGAGTGGTATTTCGTCAATGAGAGGCAGACTACAGAATGAAGACAGATAAAACTGAAGTTGAAAGCCCTATTTTTTGATTACATTTTTTGAGATCATCACATAATTTGTCTTTATCAAAACTCAACCTGTTCAAACAATTAGATCCTGGACTTGTTGGTCCCTGAGGAGGAAACTGACCTGAGTGATCTTGTTCTGGAAGTCACGGCTGGTGTTGGGGGTCAGGAGGCCATGCTTTTTACTGCTGAGGTCAGGGGTTTGCATTATTGGTATCTGAAATCCTAAACTGTTCCTGCTGAGGTTAAGAACTTTTGAAATTAATGTGAGACAGAAGGGTAGCTGTGCTTTTCTTCTCTAATGATAAATGATAAAATTTAAAGAAATTGTGATTAATTTAATGTTTCAATGGAACAAACGTGTGGTAAAACTTAGTACACGTTTAATATACAAATATTCAACATAATTCAATATATATGTGAAGTCACTTGTCAAATTATTGTGTCTCTTCTGAAGGTTTTTGACATGTACCAGGGCTTTGCTCAGTACCATGACTGGTCATTTGAGATCCTGGAGTACATGACCAGTGAAATAGGTCAGTGCACACATCAGCAACTTTTCAAAAAATTGTATCTTTCTTTGATTTCTGTATCTTATATTGTATAGTAAAACTGCAATTTGATATTATGTCTTAAAAGTCACAGGTGTTTTTCTTTTTCACATTTCCGGCTGTATTTCTAACACATTGTCAGGTCCCAGATGGATCTGTACAGTTTGTTTACTTTAATAATCAAGGAACTGTAGCTCACCACACAGTGCCGTATGCTGTCTTGAACAATGGAGCGTAGCTTCTCCCCAGGCTAATGTACAACAAAAACCTGTATTACCAAGGTAACAGTCAAATTAACCTGTCACACCAACCAACAAAAAAGGGAAATGAATTGGACATAATTTGTGGTTTGTTTGTGGTTTAATATTATGGTGGAACAAGAAGAGCTGTAGAGTATTTGCTTGGCAGAAGGCAGAACTTTCTGAGAGACTTTTTATCATTTTATTTAAGCATATGTCTGATATTTAATTTTAGAGTTTAAGTGATTAATGACTGCATGAATCAGTCATTTACGAACCACTCATCAGAAAATCAAGTGTATCAATTTTCATTTAAGACTTATTCCTGTTAAAGCTGCAGGAGTTGCAATCGGGGGAATTGGCACAAATCGAAACTTCTTCAGCCTCAAATGGTTTAATCAAAAGCAACTGGACTTCGTTCTTGGCTTAAAGAGACTTCACCTCTCATCCAAGGGGCCTCATCAGTTCTAAAGACTGTTGGTGCTGGAGCCTGGTATTTGTCCTCTCCCTATGTAAATGCCTTGAAAGGTCACATGAGTCCTGTTGTGTGTCTTGACTCCCATTGGGACCTTTGGGCCTTTGTATGGTTTGTTGAGTGTGAACACTTCTTCAGTGTTTGTCTCTTAGTCCAATTTTAAAGACTCATGATGAAGTCAGGTGACCCGATTATGGAACAGTGGAGCCATTTTCAAAGCTTCTATGTAAAGGCAATGAGATTTGTGTCTTGTCACATCTGCCAGAACTGATCAGAAATTAGTAATTACAGCTGCCAAACACATTTTTAACCCCCCACCTGTTTGTAAACACCTGTGTAGCAGCCCACACTAACCCTAACCCCAAATAATTGATAAAAGAACAGATTTTTTTTCATTGTTTTCATTACGTTTTAATACATGTTCATGGTTTTCTTCAGTTCAGCTATTGCATACTGATATCACATTTGTTCCGATGTTTTTTGCAAAACAAAAACTTCATTGGTAAATGAAAAGATTTAAAGAAATAACTGCAAATTCTGGAAGGTGTTTCCAAGGAGACTACACTAACATTCTTTTATTGATGCTAATTTCTCACCTGCAACCAGGTGGCCTACGGCACGCTTCAGCTAGTTTAAGTGGCCCTCAGAGCTACAAGAGGATGAAGTTTGAGGCTGGAGTCCACCGGGTCCAGAGGGTTCCCAAGACTGAGAAACAAGGCCGGATGCACACCAGCACCATGACTGTAGCTGTACTTCCACAACCCACAGAGGTACATGTGGCTTATTGAGATGAATAGACACAAAAAAGGCAAACACATTACTATCAAAAATATGCTTCAATTTCTCCTTTGAAATCAACACAGGTCACTTAAAAATGGCATGTTGGAAGTTGTTCTCCCTTCTAGTGTCTGAAATGTGTTGGAGTGTGAAGTTTTTTTTGTTTGTTTTTTTAACTTGGCTGTGTGGATAACTATAAACTGTATGTACTTTTGTGTCTGTCAGATCTCTTTTATAATAAACCCAAAGGACCTGAAGATTGAGACTAAGAGGGCGAGTGGAGCTGGAGGTCAACATGTCAACACAACAGACAGTGCAGTCAGAATAGTCCATCTGCCTACAGGTAAACTACACATGATGCATATTATGACAGATACAAGATACTTTACAGTTTAACATATAAAATGGAGGAATGTTAGAAAGCACTTTGTTTAATAAGGTTACATATGAACTGTAACTACCTACTAATAGGTAAATTCTGATTAATTTCATCTCTCTATTATACAGTACTGTAAGTAAATGTATAGAGACCAATTGATTCTTAAAGTTTTTTTTCCTTCAGAGAATATGAGGTTATGTTGTAATTTTCAAACTATCTTATGTACAAGTTGGTTTGTATGTGAAACTGTCAATTTTGTTGTATGTTTTTTTAGGTGTGGTTGCTGAGTGTCAGCAGGAGCGTTCTCAGCTGAAGAACAAGGAGAAAGCCATGAAGGCCCTTAGAGCCAAACTGTACAGCATGAAACTGGAGGAAGAGACCAGCAAACGCTACAACCAGCGTAAAATACAGGTGGGAGATTAAAAAATATACAGCTGGAGGCTCAACAGTTGATTCACAACAAAGACTATCTCTACTGAGCATGTTTTTTCTAGTTTGTGATTTTAAAATGTTGAAAAAGGGTGGCAGTTTGAATATTAGCAATAACTGCTTAATGCTAAAGATATAATGTTGAAAAGAGAAATAATAGTGAAAAGACCTTTAGGATGTCTCTTCCTAATTTTTCAATGACCAGAAGAACTGCTACACATTTACTAAAAAAGTTTTTTGGATAAAGTAGTTTACTTTTTTCAGATGTTTGTTAAATGTCAACCATTTCTCTTATTCTGGATTTAATCCCAAATAGTAACATGTAATGAAATTGTATACATTTTCTTATTATTAATGAATCACAAACGTCCTCCCAAAAGGTAATAACAAGATGTTGAAAATGACTAAAATAATTACAGTAGCATTTACTCAGTGAAAAGTCTCATTCATATGCAGTAGATATATTTTTTCGGATGGTGCTTACTAGATATACACTGAATACAAAACACAGACTCCAGAATAAAAGTATAATGTAAAATACTGAGAATTCTATTTTTTGTCTTTAAAATGTTTGGCATATTTGAATATCCTGCTTCTCCTGTTCCTTCAGGTTGGCACCAAAGGCAGATCAGAGAAGATCCGGACCTACAACTTTGCTCAGGATCGTATAACAGATCACCGGATTAGCTTGACAGTCCATGATACTAAGAGCTTTCTGCTGGGAGAGGAACTACTGGATGAGATGAACTCTTCTCTGCAGGACTTTTCTAATCAGGAGACGCTCTTGGAACTATTGGGAGAAAACCAGGAGGGACACTGAGACCGACTCTCAATAGAGTTAATTATTTACATTAAATAATATATTCTCATACCGGTCACATCCAGTCTCTGAATTTGAAAAATGCAAGAAGCAGACTATGATGAATCATATGGGGGATTTAAGTCACAATGAATGAGAATAAATGAATAAACTCCAACTACACAGGCCTCTGACAAAACCAAAAGTCCACTCTTGTTCTTGTTGCTCAGTATTATTCAACCATGACCAAACCACAAGCAGCTTTGGAAACAGTTATTGAACCAATGTAATGTGGTGCTGGCATGTATTGTGTGCTTCTTCAATGTATCTTAAATTCATTTTCCTTTTGGAAGTTGTAATGGATCCCAATTCCAGTAGTAGCAACTCTGTGTACCTCTCTTCATGAAACACAAATATGACTGTCTTATCATTGTACATGTCTAATATTTGAGTAAATGCTGAATTTTTAGGTAGTATTTTTTTGCAGTTTAACAAAAAAAAAAAAGAACATAGGCAGGTAATTTGTACTTAACTTATTCATAAATATCACTTAAATATTCTATCTAATATTCCAGCTTCTGACATTTCGAATAAAGGAAATAAATAGAGTATTAATACCTGCTTTAAAAAGAGACAGATGTACAAACTGGTGTTTGCTTATAATGACTCGAGGATACTGCTGACAGTCCCAAGACATTACAGTGCAAGTCAGATTGTGGATTGTGTTGTTCGATGCTGTGCAGGTGCTAGACGACATTTTATTCATTTATTCCTTTGCATAGCCCTGGTTTGTCCCAAGATTAGTTCTATATATATGGTTTACTTCTAAAAGCTTAATAAAGCTTGAATGAATAAGACAGACAGACTGACTTACTTACTGACTGACTGACTTTATTGATCCCAACCAGGGAAATTCTGGTGTTCCAGCAGCAACATTACAAACATATAATAAAGTTTAAATGAAATCCAATAAAGGCTAAATGTATACAACAAAGAGTAAAAATATACAATAAGGGCTACCCAAGACACGAAATATGAGATGTGAAATATACAGATGTAACTGAAGTATATACATGATTATATAGATAAGGAGGGTTAGTATGAACTAAAAAACAGTGTGAATGTATATTAACCAAGGATGGAATATATAGATAATAAATAATACAGCTAATCATAGAATAAATTAATAAACTTGGAAAAAAACTATATTCTTATGAAAACGCGGTAGTATAAAGTTACGGAGCCATAAGGTGACATTGGCAAAAAATCTTTTGCAGACGTGCGCACTAATTAATAAACGTGCACACGCTTTATTACAGCGTGCTCACGAGTTAATGAAACGTGTGCTCAAATTATTAAAACGTGAGCACGATTTAGTGAAACATATCCAAATCGTGCCCACATTTTGGTTAAAACCAGCTCTCACTTTCCTTAATGGAGAGCTCATTTTACACGTGTTTCATTTTATTTTCATCTTGGTCTGACCTACATGTACAATGACATTCTTCTAGCGCTAGCAGTGAGGCATGGGGTCATTATAAGTGTGGCAGTAGGCCAGCACATCCACTCATCTGCTTGTGGTGCTAGCCCCAGACTCTATAAAGGGAGGGTCCTTTACCTGGCCTGACTGTTTGCCTCTGACGTCACACCCCGTGGATACGAGTGCAGCTGTGCACAGAACACCGTTCAGCGTTTTAACACAGTAGAAGTTTAATACCGCGTTTGAAGGCTTCATAGCCTGGTGATTTTGGCCCTATCATTGGTGGTGAGTACCAGAGCCGGTGTATTCATTCATTCATTCGATCCTCCTCTTTACACTCATTCATTCATTCATTCGATCGCCCCATAATATGATCATTCATAAATCTAAATTCACACGCTTCCATTCATAGGGGGCTGGCTCCTGCGGCTTATCCAACGCAGGCATAAACATTTCATCTTTTTTCAAGATGGACATCCTCCCCCAATTTTTTTCACACTGTGGCTCTAATACTCCGTCTTATGTATTCCAATCACAGTATGACAGCGAATTGTTTTGATGGAATGTTTATGAAAAAAGATTAAATGTTTATGCCTGAGTTGGATAAGCCGCATATCTCGTGTCTTGGGTAGCCCTTATTGTATAATAAAGCGTGTGCACGTTTATTAATTCGTACGCATGTTTGCAAAAGATTTTTCGCTGATGTCACCTTATGGGCTCCGTATAAAGTGACTACAGTAAATGTCTATATTGCCAAAGTGCGGATTTAGTATATGAACTTCATTACCCATAATGCTCATGTGTTCTGAGATTGATTAATAGAGCACAGAGTCATCGCTCCGCTCGGCTCGCCCACTCACTCCAGTTTTCTCCAGAGCAGTCGCATCCTGTCTGAAAGCTCAACGTCAACCGTTAGCTAGCTTTAAAGGGTTTGGCAAGTCATTTTTACCGATAGAATCCCGCTTTGATGCCTCAGGAGGATGTCATTTCTTTAAGTTACTCGTGTGGGAAAATGAGAAAAGGCAATTCCCGCTTTAAAAGTCCGGTTTTCACTTCGACCTCTGTAGCTGAACGGCTTTAGCCAGTCACTTGGTTTTGACAAGAGGCTCATCTGTCCGCCGCTGCTCCGATCCGATCTGTTTCGTGTGGGGATTTGGACAAAGCCACTCCGATGTTGGACGGCGCTAACATCCCTGGAACTCAAACGCTTTTATATTTGTCAGCGAAATTGAATTACCGAGCCGGTCATCTGCCATCAAAGTGCCAGGGATAAGGGGAGGAGTACAGGTCTATTTTTGGAGGGCGAGAGTTTGGATCTCGCACCGACGGAAGGGGCAGGGGGCGTGCGGAGGGGGGACACCCACCGAGAAGAAGGGACGTAGGGAGACAATATCTGATGCCAGTGATGGCAAACGAGCCGATCATCCTAAACGTCTATGACATGGTAAGAGGAAAGGGAGAAAGATCGCTGTTTGTAGCTGTTATCAGAGATCTTCATCGTGTTGTGTTTTGTTTTTGTCAAACCACAGCCAAACTCCATTGTCAGTATGTGTTTTTAATCTTAGTTCGTTACCTACAGAGCAGAGATAGTATCCATAACTCAAACTCTTTTTGGTCTGTATTATTTTGGTATCCATTTCCTATACGGCTACATCTATAACAATAATCAGTTTTATCTGAGGTTAAATTGGAGCTTTTATCCTGTCCTAGCTGCTTTTCCAGTGTCTTCATCTAAACACAAGGACGAGGAGACACAAGTAAGGTTACGATTTCCTGGTATGGAGTGGCATTGAAAGAGAAAAGTATGTGTGAGTGCACATCCACAAGCTATGTACTCATAGTAGTTCAGTGAAAAGCAAGTTACCCCCCCCCCCCCTTTTAAAAACTCTTAGATGATATAAAATAAATACATAGAAAATAAAAGAAATAAGGAGATTTATCCAAATGTATCTATTTGTTTTAGTGCTAAAATGTACAATTAAATTCTGAACATTTTTAGATTTACAAACTACTGTTTCACAAAAGATGTGATTAACCTGAAATGTCTTAGAAAAATAAGCACAATAACCTATAAATAAATAATGACAACAATTCCAAAGTCTAAAGTTTTAACAATATTTATGTCTGTTTGTATATCTTTTTGTGCCTCTAGAGCCACTGTGATCCACACATCTATAAATGATAAGTTAAGGCATAATATTCAAAATGTTACAGTTTTGAATTCAGTTATTATTATTTATATGTTATTATGCTATTACTTTAGTGGTTCTGACCCTCTTAAGATCAAATTAGTCTGTCTATGGCCCCTGACCTAAAATGACTTTGACACCTTTGATCGTTAATGTCTTTAGTGTACTTTTTCACTTCATAAATTCAACCCACCCCTTGGTGGGCCAGTATGTTTGACTTCCCGGGCTTAAAACATCCATGTATTTTTGCTATGTCCACATAATTGCTTTCCATTACAGGAGTGATCCTTATTAGACTCTTAAGCTTTTGTATCCAAAACAGTGCAGTGACCCAGGTAAAACATGGCCAGATGTTCTACCAAGCATGATAACAAGGAGCATGGAAGAGTTTTGTTTGATTTTGATTGTTATATTGTTTGGTCAGGATTGTAATAGAACAACACCAAACCAAATACTGTTGTCATCTATACTGTAAAAGATTTCAATACTGCGGCAGAAAGACACCTGTGTCTTTGTTAGTGAATGAAACTGGGGTCAGATTTGAGTCAGTATATAGTCACCCTGCAGAAGTGAGTCATTTGGGAAAGGGGGCTGGAAATGTACTGGTGTCCTGATGAATCATCGATTGATATGGATTCTTTGTAACCATGAGATTACAAATGAGAACTGTGTCATCAGGCTATGAACATTGTTTTGACATAATGTGCATGAACAATAAGATGAAAAACCACAATTTAACATATTTTGTAACTGTCCCAATTTATCTCCTTTTTCAAGATATCTTACCCTCTGAGAACAGCAGTCACTGGTGCAATACAGATTTACGCCAATAATTATTTTTATATAGTTTTACACAAAAATGTAATTTTTGAAGAATGGGAAGCCATAAATGGAGAAGAGACAGAAAGATGAATCAGTTTGAGTAATCCGCATGAATAGAACATTTCGCAAACTCTTGGTCTCGGCAAACTTCGGAACTGAGGTTAACTTACATTTTTGCATTTGGATTGGTGTTCGAATTTAGACTTATTGATTAACTGCTTGGGGTTTTATGTTCAGTGAGAGAAGTTATTGATTTCTTTATTCATGTGGGTTTTTATTACTTTGACGTAGACATACAGTTCAGCAGTGATCTAGTCTATTAGTCATTAATAATTAATTAGCAATGTTTTGTTTTTCACAGATATAGTAATATACTGGTGAATTCATTGTTAATACCTGCATTATGGGGTTAGAAACAAATATTATTATAGCAGCCCTTAAAATCAAATGACCAGCGGACCCCCAAAATGGAGTCTCAGGTGTGCAAACTTTGTTGAGAATCATTTCAGAATAGGGGTACGTCAGTACAGAATGGATAGAATTTTAATAGTGTGCAATACAAGATTTCCAACCTTAAAGCTACATAATTATAAGGGGAAAGTAAAACTGGATTTAAAGGGTTTACAAAGTCCTTAGATAACTCTTCAAAGATGTTTTCCTTCACAGAGCGGACATATATTAAAGCTTCTACAGTGACATTGACACTGTCAAATCAGGTCTTGACCTTTCCGTCCTGCTAGTGAACTAACAGAGCATTTTTCGACCTTTTTAAATTCCTTGATGACTTCTTAAACCTTCTTTTGTTACCTCATTTAGCCCTTCATTCTCTCTTTCCTTCCCTCACCATTTATAGTGTGATTGTTACCCTTCCCATCTGTCTTCCATTTTCTGTCCTTTTCAGACCTCTCTTGTGTCTTCTCAGACTTTCGTGTAATACCCCTTCCTTTTTCTTTTCTACCTCCTCTTCATGTCTTTGTCTCCTCCCCCTCTTTCTGTCTGTGTTTTCACTTGACTTGTTCACCACATTAGTCTCTTCATGACGGTGACTGAAGGGCTTTTATCTCTATCTTGCTTTCATCCCTGTGAACAGAGCCCTGCAGTAGTGCCTTGGTACACTTTTACACGCAAAGGGTTACAGGAGCTACTCATACATAGCTAATATACGCTCAGAGTTCATACTCATTGTTACAGTTACACAGACTCTCGTTGTTCTTTAATCTATGTTATGGACTTTTAACCTTAAAGTTAAAACCTTAAAGACCTTAACCTTAAAGACCTTAACAGCTGCCGGCAACATAAAGCATCTACTGATCTAAAATATTTAATAACTTTTGTACCACAAATCCTATCAACACATTGAAATAAAGGTGCCAGGTGAAAGGCAGTTTGTCAGCTTTTCATCATTATCAGATATGACCCACTTGGATGTTCAGAGGCTCTGTAAAAAAAAAAAAGTTGAATTCCCATCATTTTGTGCAGTACAACTTGACAGTAAATCCCATGTAGTTTGACAAATGTCAGTTTTTAAACATGTTTGATTTTATCTCTAATGATATATTTTTGCTGAATAATTCATGTTTTCTTCACTTTTTTCTGTTCTGATAACTTTTGACTTTGCTCTGAGTTTTAATGACTATCGACATGACCAGTAAATTAAATAAAGTAAAACATCTGCTTTTCACCACTCAGAGGATAATATTATATTATTATAATGAATTAGGTTAAATCACTCAGGAAAGGTTAAATGTAGAGTAAAATTCATTTGGAAGAGCACAGCAAGAATAGTTTAAGGTGTTTAAGGGGCAACTTACTTTTGGCTTGTTTGCAGCTATTTTTCAGTGACTTGTCGAAACAGTACGGCTGATGGCTGCAGTTCATCTACACATGCTTCTACTTCAGATATCATTGTTCTGTCACAACTAGGTCAGCACAATTCAGCGAAAAACTTATGTTTTCAGGTAAAACTTTATGAAAGTTACAAAATAGACATACATTGTTTGTGTTTTGCCTGTCGCCTCCGTATCATTAATCCAGGGGTTCCCAAAGTGGGGGTTGTGACCCATAGGACAGAAGCAGGGGGTCCCAATATGATTTTCAGAAACCTCTTAATGTGGTCCCTGAGGTGATTATGACTGATGAAGGACAGTATTGTTGCACCTGTACTTTAAAGGAAGGATATTGGGAGTTTCAAGGTGCATAGAAAGTGTTCTTAGTTTGAAAAACGTAAAGGTTTCATTGACACAGCATAAATAACAGCTTGACATAGACAAAAAGGTAAGGGATTGTTCGGCCTACAGATTTGACTGATGGTGTCACATTAATAAAAATCAAAATAAACATAAAAAGGTCAATAAATATTGTAAAACAGATATATTAACCTAAGTAAACCTGAACCTCTGGGGGGGGGGGGGGGGGGGGGGGGGGGGGGGGGGGG
>JAQQZY010000008.1:18142707-18156971 GCA_030068375.1 Ostorhinchus rueppellii
TCATGGGGGTCGCATGGAGCCTATCCCAGCTACTTAAGGGCGAAGGCGGGGTACACCCTGGACAAGTCACCAGTTCAACTATGCTACTTGTTTTAATATCCATTTCTGAAAACATGGTCACAAATGAAAAATAAATGTGTGGCTCAGGAGGTAGAGCGGGTCATTTGAATCCCATGTTGTCCTAGTCGTGTGCCATTGTGTCCTTGAGCAAGACACTTCACCTGCCTTACCTCCAGTGCTGCTCCTCACAGTAGTGTGCGATTGTTTGGTAGTTGTAGGGGCTGTTGGTGTGGATTGGCAGCTATGCTTCTGTCAGTCTGCCCCAGGGCAGATGTGGCTACACATAGAGTTTACCATCACCAGAGTGATTGTTTGAGTGAATGAATAATGGATCCAATATACTGTACACACTTTGAATATGTGGAAATAGAAAAGGCCTATATTAAGCTAATTCATTCCACTCACATTACCTTTTTAATATCATTATTTATATAAATAAGAATCATACATGAATTATATTTCATTCATTTTAGATTCATATTGATGGTGATACAGAAAAATAGAAATATTTAGTTTATAAACCAACATTGAATAGTGGTAGTTTAATTTAAAGATGTCTTACCCTGCGGTTGGTAAACACAGAGTAGCAATCCTTCACCAGCACACGCTTAATAATGTCTGGATCTGCCACCATTATGACTGGCTGCCGTCCATCATACACCCTTCACATAAAAACAATGACATTAACACAATAATTTAATCACAATTTCAACATAAAGATTTCACATCTAAGACACAATAATGATCATTAAATCAGTGTAACATGTCACAAATATATTCATCTTTATATGATGAGATCAAAATTAGTAATCTTAGATAGTTAGGTAATCCACCTAAAGCTAGTACAGCATCATATTTCCTCAAAGACTGTTAGTTATGATGACTGGTGGAGCACTTCTACACAGTGAACTTTGACTTGTTAAGACAGAAAACACATAGGTGTAATTGGTGTCATTAAACAAAGCTACATCCTATTTAGCAGGCCTTCAAAATCATGACATGCCGGTTCACTGGAATGGCCTCTTTAGGAAACTAAATGGAGCAGAACCTCTATTAATGTTACCTCTAACACCCTTGATTTAACTGCAGCCTACTGGCTATCACACTATCACACTGCTGACTCATGTTTGCTTATGTAATGTTTGAAACCTGCTGATTTTGAGCCTATTAATGAAGCTTGTTCCTACAAAAAAAAACAAAACAAAAAAACACTTCAGCATTATGAACGATTGACCCCGTTGCAGACACATCGAGGTCAGAAGAGAGGATGATGAAGTGCTTACCCATAATGCCTACTGTCTACAGTACAAGCTTGTGGGAGCAGTGCCACACCACAGTCCAGTCCTGAACCCCAGTGAGAATCTTAGGGATGAGTTGATGGAGACTAAAGCTACAAATCCGCAAATATTGGCCAGGTTATGTGGAAACAGGAAACAGCCATCACATGAACACTGCCTATTTGAGGTATGTAATGCCCGTGCGTAACAAGACACGTTTTATTTTTCATTTGCATCTGTTAGCCTTAAACCTCTTCATAGTCTTTTATATTTTTATTTGTGTACTTATTACTTTGATCTTTACTTTCCTTACTTGGAAATGATTATTATATTACCTTTATCAATATACTTATGATTGTTTTTCTTTTTCCTTCTTTTTTATTACTATGTGAGAAAACATGACTGAAAGCTGCTTTGTTATGTCACATGTACATTGATTCCTTTAAAAATAAATAAATAAATGAATAAACCACCAAGGTGGATTGCATTCCATTTGAACTATCAGAATTAAAGCTCTCTGGGGGATGCCTCCTGGGGGCTCCCGCGGCCCGTGAGTGGGGGACTTGGCCAGTTTTCCCGTGCTGAGCCAGCATAGCTGCTTCGGACCTCAGTGTCCACCACATTTGCATGTTGGGTCAGGGCTTACCAGCTCCTGTCAGGTCCCATCACTGAGAACTGATGGCAGCATGTGCTGAATCATTCTCTGGATTTTATACTTAAGTCATGCACTCTGTCCTGCATGTTTTAGATGTATTCCTCTTCCAACACACCTGATTCAAATGATCAGCCTATCAACAAGCTCTGCAGGAGCAGGTGAAGGTGTGCTGGAAGAGGGAAACATCTAAAACATGCAGGATAGCGGCCCTTGAGGACCAGGGTTGAGAACCCCTGCTCTAAATTATCAAGACCTCCACAATTCAGGTACCTAATGCTGTTTTTCTTGCTTTGTTGGTTTTATTTGTTTTCGGTGTTATTTTTGGAAGTGGTGTCAGTTGTTGTTGAGATTAACACAGTCTTTATCAGTCTCATAAAAAGTTGACACCCTGTTTGTGGTGTTAAACTATGAGAATAAATGCTGACAAAAAAAAAAAAAAGAAAAAAAAATTAAAGTACTTAGGATCACATGGATTTTCCGAATTTGTCCATTTCAAAGGCAAAATCAGTTTTATCTTACTATGAAATAACATGTTAATAAATTTAGAAACCTGAACACTGCTCATTTTGTGTAAATGTTTACGTTCAATCTTCTCTGCTGTACTTTGAGTTAGGTGTTAAATGCAACCTTCACAGAGGAATCATTGCAGTAGAAGTACTTGATGACTAATGTATTTAAGTAGATTTTTCAGGTAGTTGTACTTTACTAAAGCAATTATTCTTTTGATAATGTTTTCTACTTCTTACATTTTCAAACCGGTCTTGTTACTTTAGTTTTAACATGAGGGAAATGTATTTATTTTATTTGTTTATTTGAATGGGACAGTGCATATTAATGAACATTAAAATCATGTAAAAATGCCGGATTGTAGCACATTGCGAATTTCCATCCGTAGTCCCAGTAACACAGAACAAATTTGGACAAACAAACATCATGAATAATACAAGCACAAACAGAGAAGAAGACATTTGAGGGACGCATATCATGGTGTACACATAGATTACAATACAGATTGGAGGACCAGTTTGTTTAAAGAAAAAGTGCATTGGAGCAGGATAAAGTGACAAGTGCTAAAGTGCATAAGTGCCAGATTGTCCCCACACTCAATTGCAAAAACAGAAGTGTGTAAGTATTGCACTGTGTGTGATACAAAAATATATTATGTAAACACAACTAATGAAAAGAAATAAAATAGTAACAAGCAGGAGTATGCACAGGAATGTTGTGTAAGATTTGTACACATAACAGGCAAGAGAGACTGAGGATAACCCATGGCATTACAGGTGGTTGCATATTCGGTTTTCTAGCAGCCATGCTTTCAGTTTTTCCTTAAAAACAGCGGAGGTGGTGCCAGCTCTAATTGTGACTGGAAGGTTATTCCAGCTTTGCACACCATTTATAGATAAAACATTCTGACTAAAAGTGGTTTGTCTTCGTACAGTTTGGCAGTCACCTCTTCTGGCTGATCTTGTGTCATGTCCTGTGAGTCTTTGCCTGTGGATGAACTCTTGGACAGGAGCTGGTGCTGGTCCACATAGGCATTTAAATATAAAACAGGCATTTTTGAATATTTGAAGTTCTCAAAGGTTAGTGGTTTATGCTTTTGTAGGACCTTACAGTGGCGTTGTCATGTGCACAGTATAGAAACACGTTTCCCTGTACAATGAAATTCTTACTTTGCTGTCCGCGGAATGTCTACCATACTAAATCTAAGGGAGACAATAGAAATTTACAGATTTACAAATTTACAACAGAACAGTAAGACAAATAATATAAGTGGAGGAGTACAGTGCAATCAGAAAAAAAAGTCCAGTGCAAATGTGAGTCTAGTGCAAGTTGAGATGAATATGAGAAAAACCATCAAGCTGAAGAGGTAAGTTTTAGCTGCATGGGTAGTTAAGAAGGGCAGAATTTGCCTAAAATTTGTTAGATTAAAATTTACTGCATTTCTAACTTTTTTGATGCGTTTCTTGAAGGTCAGGTTTGAGTCCAGAACAACTCCAAGGTATGTAAAGTGAGGGACCAGTTCTAATTCCTCTCCATCAAGAAAAACATTGGACCTTGCAGTGATAGTGGGACATTTACTAAACATCATCCAGACTGTTTTTTTGTGTGTTTAACAACAGGCAGGTGTTTTTTAGTCAATGGTGTATGTTTTGCAATGCATCTGTAAGCCGTAGAGAAATGTCATTTACATAATTTCCACAAGTAAAGATCACCATGTCATCAGCGTACATTTGTGCATTAAAATCAGTGAATACATTAGGCAAATCATTTATGTAAAGTGAGAACAGTAAAGGTCCAAGGATTTATCCTTGTGGGACACTGACTGTATTATTAAGAAGGGGAGATTTTACACCATTTATCATGACACACTGTTCCCTATTTGACAAGTATGACTGGAACCATTCCACTGTCTCAACTGAAACATATCTACATATCTAGCCGGTATCTCTGAACCTCCCTCACAAGCTCCGGCTCGTTCCCCCCCCAACGAGGAGACATTCCATGTCTCTGTGTCCAAGGATCGGGTCGCCGAGCCCTCTGCCTTCGGCTGTTACCCAATTCACAATGCACCCGGCCCCTACGGATCCCTCGGCGGGTGGTGAGTCCACCGGAGGGCGGGTCCACATCGCCCCTTTGGGCTGAGCCCAGCTGGGCCCTGTGGGTAGAGACCCGGCCACCAGGCGCTCGCTTACGAGCCCCAACCCCAGGCCTGGCTCCAGGGTGGGACCCCGGCTGCGCCATACCAGGCGATATCACGGTCCTTGATTTCACATTGTCCATAGTGCCTTTGAACTGCTCTTAGTCTGGCCCGTCACCCAGGACCTGTTTGCCATGGGAGACCCATGATCGGCTTTAGTTTGAAAACACAATGACCATTTATGATTTGCCTGGGTAGGACATTGGAAGGTGTGAATCGTTTAGTTATGTCTTTCACACTGTCTAAAAAAATAGTGGTTAAAATTTTGGCCAATACTGTAGGGTCATTGACCATGATATTATTAATTTTCAGTACTGGGACATTATTTGTCTCCTTTTTTCTTTGGCTAATACCTTATTTAATAATTGCCAGGCTTTTCTGCCATTTCCTTTTGCCCCGTCAATAGCGTTCATAAAAAAATTGAGCTTTGGTTCTTCTTAATAGCTGTGTTACCTGGTTACGTGCATGGGTAAATTTCTGTCTGTCAACAAGCAGCCCAGACTTGAGACTGTTTGAGTAGTGAGTCTCTTTTCCTCATCATGTCTTTACATTTTGAATTTTAAAATTATTGTTGATTTTTATCTTGCATCTCTGCAAATCTTCCCAACATAAATACAGATTTCATTCTCTATGGAAGCATAGTAACACAGAAAAATGATCATTTACCATGTCCATCAGTGCATATCACACATAACTAATGACACACAACTTAAATAATGAAGCAAATCAAACAGGACCAAGATGGCAAGAGAGATTCACTGAGATGAAATGAAAAAACAAACAAAAAAACCCCCCAACAACACACAAATAAAGGAATTAACAAGATACAACAAATTGAAAACACATCTGTAGTCTCTGATTCTGTGAGTGCAATCTCAGCTTGTATCCATTTAGATGAAAATAACATGGAACAAGGCAAAGTCAACAATAAAGATGTAACAAAATAAAAAGTATATGAAACACATCACAAGACCAAAATTACTGCTTGATACTTGTTGAGTACATTTCAGAGTTTGCACTTTTTAACTTTAACAGAAATAAGGGGTTTAACCACTTCTTCCCATCTTACTTTGCTCTTTTACTAGAATCTGCTTATTTTACTCCACATTAATCTACAAATAATTTGCCATATTTACAGACACAATGGACAACTCACCCCCATACGTCTCCATACTTAGCGTTGCACACAAGGTCGAAAGATAGAAGTCCCTGTAACAAAATTCAGACAAGTTTTTAAAATTAAAGCACTAAACAGCGAGGATTATGGTACTGTACTGTATGTGCTTGTACCTTACCTTTGAAAAATATAACATTGTTCCAAAAAACGGGAGAGGCATTGGTCCAGGAATCCTCAGTTTTCTGAACAACCTGTATGGCCAAACGCTATACCTGCAACCACAAAGACAGTAATATACAGCACTATTATATAATAGAGTAGAGGTGTTAAACTGGCCCACCAAAGAGTCCAATCCAGCTTACAGGATAAGGTTACAAATGTAAAGAGAGTCTAACTCATTTCAGTTCAAGGGTCACATATAACCCAATTTGGTCTCAAGTTGGTTAGACCAGTAAAATACTGTTGCCAATTAAGGTGGAATAATTTTGTTTACAGTCACATTCCTCTTGTTATTCTTATTTACATATATCAGTAATTACCTTTTAACAGGTGCAATGATTACATAAACTGAGTCACAATTGTACTTTGTCCATCAAGAATAAATCACATTGTCACAATCCTTTCATGAAAGTGGGTTAAAAAAAAAAAAAAAAAAAAAAGGTTCTGTCTTTATGGACAACAATGTAGGTCCATAATAACCAATAAATAATGACAACTCCAAATATTCTCCTTGGTTTAATGTAAAAAAAAAAAAAAAGTCAAATTACATCATGAGAACGTTTAGATTTACAAACTATCCCTTCACAATAAAATGTACTGTAAATAACCTTAACAAATATCAACCAACTGAAATGTCTTCACAAAAAATAAGTGCACCCTTAACATTAGTATGCCTGTTATTAAATGTTTTGTGCATTTGTAGATTCAGAGTGATCTGTAAGCTGTAATACACACGTGTAAATGATAAAAACTGAGGCCTGATATTGTGTTAAAAAAAAAGCCTTTATTTTTCTGATTGTACATACTTGTTCAGGTTACTTTTTCACTTTGTAATTTAACTTTTTTCACACTAAATCGAAGGGGAAAGTTTGGAGTTTACATTATTTACTTACAGGTTATGTTACTGTATTACTGCTCTAGCTGCTTGAGATCATACTAGCTGTACCTGCCCCGTGGACTACAATATTTTGACACTCCTGTAATAGGGTGTGTATACTAAGCACACTATCATTCACTTTTATTCATTGTATAATGGTGCATAAAAGTAAATAAACAAAATAATACTAACAGAACACATTTCACCTGTCGAGAACTGTCCTGTATGAACGTATCTTTTCACAGAATAAATACAAGCTACGTCACAAACACATAGACGTACAACAAACTGTCAGGTATATAATGACCACAGAAATTACTTACAGGCACAAAAGAGTGAAAACGAGAGCCAGCAGGGTCCATGTGGTCGCAGAAAACATTAAAAAGGAAAACATCGTTACTTCTTCCAGCTGAAAAGTTGTATGTGGACTACACGGAAACAAGGAAATCCTCTTTATTTCATCTGCAGTGAAGTGGGCGGAGCCAGGACTACATGGGAAAACGGGTCTGAGTTCCAGTGACCCTTTGTAATGTTTTATTGTTCTCTTCCACCGATAACATGATTTATTTCGATAACGATATGTTACATTATTGTCTGTAATATTTATTTGCAACTACATTCTGAAAGGCAACATGTTCCTTGAAATACTGACAAGATATATGCACATCCTTTTTTAAAAATTTTTTGTTGTACTTCTGTATAATGACAATAAAGGCGTTGTTTTCTATTGTATTCTAAAAGAAAATATTGTGAGAAGTCATGTTATTTTGTTTGCTCTGTTTTTGCCTTTTCTGTCTCGAAGAAATCGTGAATAGTAAATTAAATGTAAATGTACATTAAATTAATGTATAATATACTAATACGAATGATCATCTTGATGAATAAAGCTGAATATTAAAAATCAACACACATAACAACTTGTACGAACCAACGACAAATACCTTTTTTGAACCTTCTCGGACACCGTTGGAGAACCCGGATGTACGACCAGCGACCCCAACTGTCACGTTTTCACAGTTTGGTGTATTTTCATGATTATTTTGGGGGGGTTTATATGAGCTTGACGGCGAAGTTTGAACAAAACGTAAAGTAGAACAAGGTAGGAGTTTGGCACATATGATATGTCCCATTTTATATTTGTGGTTTGGTTTTACAATGAGCTGCCCTTGGGCTAAAGCTAGTGCTAGTGCTAGTCCAGCTCTAGTCTGCTGCATACACGTCCATGTAATCCATGGGTCATATTTTAGTTTTTTTGGTGTCAGGTAGTTAGTTTAATAACATGTGTGACCTCAGTATTTTTATGTGTGGAGGTTGTAGATGTGCAGCAGTGATTTATGTGGTTATGAATAGCTTGAAACGAACATCGATAACATTTAGCTCTGGTCTTTACTCTGTGTCTAACCGTCCTTTAACAAAAACATTTACGACAGCTGAACCCCGTAAGATGACACGGATTCTGTCTGCATTTTAGTTTCTATTTACTATTTGGGATATTTTCCTCATATTTTGGATTAATTACACATGAAGTAAATTATTTCAAGCCTTTTTTGATAATCGCATTTTACGGTTCATGAAAATCAAAGCGTAGTATCTCAAAATATTAGATTGTTTCATAAGGTGAAATACAAAAGAGACATGTAATTAAAAATGTTAAACCTCTTAAAAGTATATGTTTTTATGTTAATCTCTTCCTTTTGCACAAATTACTGCATGAGTGATTATCCTATGGCTCTGCTATATAGAACCGTAGGTTGCTTTGACAGCACACTTCAGCTCTTCTGTATTGTTAGGTTTGGTGTCTTTCATCTTCCTGATGACTGCACTGCATACACTGTCTGTGCTTAAGGTCAGATGAGATGGGGTGCCACTCAGCTACAGTAAACCAGTTCCAGTAGTTCTGAGGTAGTGGGCAGAGGACAAGGAAATCAGTATATCTGTAAATTATGAGTTGCTCTAAAGTTCCTTTCTGTTTTTGTAGCCCATGTAAGACATTTCTGATGTTGTCTCTGGGTTAGGACCCTCTGTGGCTCATCCTCCGTGTGGAAGATTTTAATGAATGTCTTCTGGACAACAGAAATACTGATGTACTCAAACTTGAAATTCCAAAATTATTTTTTTTAAGATTAAAAACTGATGTAAACATTTTTCATTTGCATTTATTAAATGTAACATATATACAGTTTTCATCTTCTAGAATATCTGACAAGAATGTAACTTTTCCATGATATTCAGATTTTTTTAGTGAACAATGGTTGTGCAACAAAGTTACAATTATGGATACAGCATATCAGCAAAAAGATAAAATTTTACCAGTGGCTGTGGCTTATATTTATCTGTTGTTAAATTAAATATAGAGAATTAAAGCCTTGAAAGACTTAAATTATCAAGATTTCTTTGTTTCCCTAATGAAAAAAGGGTAAAGTATACCTTTAAAAAGCAAATTAAATGTACAGAAATAACATCTGTGTCAGCATCAGATATCAGCTTATGTTGTGCATTATTTGTGTTTATATTTTATTATACTTTTTACTAATTGGCTGTTCGCTGATACAAAACAGTGTTGCTGGAACAAATTTTTTTGTTTCTTTTAATTGCTGACAATGAGATGATTTTAAACCTTGTATACAATTTAAAGTATGAAATGAAGTGTTAGCGATGTTCTGTCAAGGTCAAGAATAGAGATAAACAGAGTGCAAAACCAGTCAGTGCCTTTTGGTTCACTGAGCTTCAGGTGTAAGAATATAAGCACAGCTGAAGCTACAAACCTAACATGTTTGACCTAGAAACAGGGGGATCCTGTCAGACTTCAGGTTAACTTTGAGTTACAACATTTTTGTAAAACAAGTTTTGCATACAACAAAAATGTTTCAATGGGCAGCTCTAGACCGTGGCAGATCTTTTTTTTCCCTCTTCTATTTGGTGTTAGAATTGTAATCATAATCAGTTTATTCTAAGATCCAATACAGATATAATGTATCAGAGGACAATGCATGGATGTCAGCTGTTCACATTTAGCCTCCATTCACACTTGAGTGATAACAGAGAAACTACATATTATAAAAGAAGTGACATATATTTGCATTTAAATGAGGTGTGTGTGTGTGGGGGGGGGGGGGGGGACACACACATCGAAACATGATGCATTGCAAAAATGCCCAATTTCTAGATAGGACTGTCTCAATGCAGATTGACCCTTTACAACAGCCTGTATTTCTCACTGCAGGGAAAAGTAGGTGTTCAGATGTGTATTCTAGCCTGTATATGTTAATTTTTAGACCTGTGCTGTTTTTGCTGCCAAAGTGTCTGATACAACAAATTTGTCAGCCAACCTACATCCAGCTCTCTCAAAGTGTTTTAGAATAGGTGCAGCTGTTTTTCATGATGCCCCATCAAAACAAACAAAAAAAATTCACATTTAACCCCAGGTTTAGCCACGCTACTGGATTGTTAGTAAAGTTTATATAATGAAGAGACAGAATGATGTGACAAAAACGGTAACTCAGCGTGTTAGGGTTCACTGAATGACTTGCCTCGCTTTTGCTGGAGCGCAATTAACTGAGCAATAAGGAATGGCCCAATACACATCCTGAAATGAGTGGTTTTGTCTTTAACATATATATATATATAATTTTTTTTTTAAATTGTAGAAACATGTTTTAATAAGTATTGTGTGTTTTAAACCTTACTACAAAGCTAAATTACTCCTGAAAGAGGTCATGCTTGTAAAACTAAGATAAGGATTGGGTCAGATGCCGTCATCGTAGTGAACAGTAGTGAAGGTGTAATTGCCAAGAAAGAAGGATCAAAGTCACAGTGATGTATGTACAAAGGGTAGTTTGCACTTACTTTTTTCCCTGTTCACATCAGATATTGTATTGAAACAAAAAAAAAAAACAAAAAAACTTAAAAACCTCAAAAAATTCTTACTTGCATCTTAGTTCATTAGCTTAACCCATAAAGATCCAAACAGCCACCAGTGACCAAAACTATCTACTGATCTAAAATGTTTAATTACTGTTGATCCACTAATCCTATCAATAAATGTAAATAATTGGTGTAATAAGCATTTTGTCATCGTTTCATGGTCATCAGATATAAGCCATTCAGGACATTCAGGGGCTTGTAGTTACCATGGAAACTGTCATCTTTTACAACATTGATTCACCAGTAAAACCCATGGAGTTGGATCAGTGACAGTGGGTGGACACACTTGTTGATATGATATGATATCTTGGATGAGATGTCTTTTTTTTTTTTGTTAAGTTTTTGATATAATAACCCTCAACTTTACTCTGGTCTTTAATGAACATCTAATGATCAGTAAATTGAATATATGAAAATATATGATTTTCACTGAAAAAATACAAATTAAGGAAGATGTTATTACAATCAGTGGTAATGAATGAGTTAAAAAAGTTAAATATAGAGAAAAGTTAATTTGGGAACTGCCACAAAAGTAGCACTGGGTCTTTATGGGTTAAATACTATTTGCAATTTCAGACTTCTCTTAACCAATAGTGCATGTTGCAAGAACCTGCCTAAACCAGTTTTACATGGAAGTAGCCCAGATTCACGCCATTGCCTTTTGGTTTTTTAATGGTAATTGATGATCTCATGATATTAGTTCAGGAAAGTTTGAAATTGTGAAATAATGTATATTGACATCCTGATCTAGGACATTTTCCGGATGGAAAAAGTATCTGTTGTGTCATGTTTGGCAAATTATTTAATTGGCAAATACCCAACAAACTTGAGTTTGCCACTTGTTGCAAAAGTGTTTTCTCTATGGCTGTATTTTTCAGGTTTTAGTGACTCGAGTGTCCAAATAATACTTTAATCTTAAGCAGTTAAATCAAGTCCCTGTCGTGACAGCATTACTGTGCACTGAGGTACCTTTCAAAAACTGCTATAATAGATGCATACTTTCTGACGTAAGCAGGGCTGATGTCATCATACCCATTGCCAATCTTTTTTTCAATCTGTTTCCTTTTCAGAAATAATTTGCCAGAATGTTCCTCACCCTAGCGCTGCTGCGAAAAGGCATCCCTGGGAAACAGTGGATCGGAAAGTATCGGCGTCCGCGACCGGTTACGTGGCAGATGAAACGCAATATGGTGAAGCATCTGGAGCGCGAGGCTGAGAATGAATACTGGATCAGTCGACCATACATGACTCCAGAACAGGAGCACGGCCACGCAGCGGATCGCAGAGCCCAGGCCTGGCTCAAGATTAAGGAGACTAAATTCAACAATTTTCCTGAACACAAGACTTTATCAGATCACCTTAGTCATCTCAAAATCACCAAGACGTGGTGAGACAATGCCTATGGTTCAACATGTGAAGACTGTGTGAAATGAAATGTTAAGAGCATTTATGTTTGCAGAAATGGGTTCACATTTAATGTTGTACAATACTGTGTCAGCTGTTAAAGGTTTTTTCCAACATTACTATAACATACATCTGCAAGTGACTTGTCATTCTATATCCCAAAGACTGGATCCACCTTCCACTTGAACTGTGAATGTTCCACTTTTGCTTCACTGGATAATGAGTCCTTGATTTCCATTGGTAGTTATTTTAACAGTCATTAATAAATGGGAGTCTGAAGTTGTTAAATTCAAGGTTCCTGTTGGTTGTACTATACCTGCACAAATCAACAAGTGCAACAAATAAGGAAAATGCTGGGAGATTTAGATTAATTGTCTGAGTAAATCTATAATTTTTTTTATATAAATGTTTAATTTCTCAACAATATGGCAGAATTCATGTTTGCTGTGTTTCAGTTTGTAACATTCAGTAAAAAACAACCGCATTGCATATTACAGTGTTAAATCCTCCCGAATAAAATCAGAAAATTAAGGAAAGCATTTTCAAGGTTCAGTTATGGAAATGCTTTTTGTCAGGTAATTATAATATTTTGCATTTACAGAACTTTGTAGCTTTCTTTAATCTACTGTTTAGTGAGGTCAAAGTCTATGAAGATTTGGGTTGAGTTTGCCAACTGGTCACATGGGAGATAAGTCATACATCTGATAACAGATGGAAGGTCACAAATAAATCACCTGCACTAAGAGGCATTTATGTATTTAAAAGCTTGTGATCTTTACGTCATGTGTTACACTTTCATCACCATTTAAGTAGAAACTTACAAACACCAGAGGTGTGTCCATAATATCAAGGCAGTGACTCAGTAGTTGTTCATTACCAAACCTCGTGTGGTTGTTCCAGCTGAAATGGGAGTGGTAAGGGCCCTACTGACAAATGGAAGTCCAAGGGTAAAACTCTGCTGTGTGCAACTTGTCCAGGGACCGAAATGCTGTACGTACTATGAAGTCCTGCTGCGCCACAGTATCCGTCTAGTCACTATCGTGGTTGTGTCTTTGAGCTTTTGTTTGAGGAAGCACTCTGCACTGCTTGGCTCAGCCTTGTTTGTACATTTATATTTATTTTCCACATACAGTTGGAGGCAATGTTTGGGCACCACAGGGTCCAAAATAATTGAACAGGATTAATGTGATGGAGAAGAAAATGCTAGTTTTGAGTGTGCAAACTGTCTTAGGGAATCAGAGGAACTATTATTGCTCGCCTGGGACACGCACACAATCCGAATATAGCAGAAGATTAATCCATTACAATTAAACCAGTTTCCCCTCGAAGAGGGCGAGCACTGTATCAAACAAAAACCTATCCTCACTGCTCTTGCTCTGTGTGATACCAGACCCTGCTCAATTACAGACATTTAGACTGAAAAAGATGAAAACGGAGTTAGATACCAACTGTTTTCATCATTTATAGACTTACTGATTCAGTCTGATTGTTTCAAGAGCAATGAATAATTATATAAAAAAGGAATATAATTGAGGAATAATCATTACTTATTACACACTTTACCCATATTATTACCCTTTTATTATTATTTAATTTATATTACTACAAAAATTATTGTAATTACTTCAGAAAAGGGGGATTATAATCATGAAGTTTGATATGTAAAATGAAATAATTATAAGTTCCTTCACTTTAAAATTTGTCATTGTTGTGCATTTACAGATGTTGGAATTGCTTTTTATCCAGTGAACAATAGCTGTCCTACTGGCATTCAGACTTTATTTAAAATACAGGGAGAACACTGTAGTTCCTTGTTCTTTGTTTCGTTTTGTGTTGGTTTTTTTAAATAATATTCCATTTCAGGGGTCAACAATCCTGGCTCTTGAGATCTACTATCCCGTCTGTTTTGGATGTTTCCCTCTTCCAGCACACCTGACGGTCGTTATCATTCTTCTGCAGAGCTTGATGATAGGCTCATCATTTGAATCAGGCGTGTTGGAAGAGGGACACATCTAAAACATGCAGGA
>JAQQZY010000008.1:18171026-18190180 GCA_030068375.1 Ostorhinchus rueppellii
CAAGAGCCACTACTACTGTAATCAGATTACAGGTATTGTCTATAAATGATACATTTGATTGAACGACAGGGCATATGTAACATTAAAAAAGTACAACTGTTGGATGGGAGTCACAATAAGCATGGCAGAGGTCTGCGCTGTCTGAGTGCTTTTCTAGTTTGTCTACATTATCACCTCCACCAAGGAGGTTATGTCTTTGCTGCCATTTATCTGTTTATCTGTTTGTTTGTTTGTTTGTGTTCAAAATAACTTGAAAAGTTCTAAACGGATTTGGATGAAATTTTTAGGAATTGTTAGAAACTGTACGAGGAACAAATTATTACATTTTGGTGGTGATCAGGATCACTGTCTGGATCAAGGAATTTTTTAAAGGTTTCTTTATCATTAGGAGATAGGGCATGATGACACTGATTTGCCTATGAGGTCATTCAGCGCCATCTAGTGGAGGAAAATACAAATACTACCCTAAAAACAAAAGGATAAACACTACCTTGGTGGAGGTCTATGCTCTCCGAGTGCTTTTCTAGTTTTCTAGTTTCTTTTCTTGTGGTTTAAATTACATTACACAAATTGTGCCCTTCTGGTTTAAGGCGAGTCCAGACAAACTTTATTCCTTTTGCACTTAAATGTCAGAACATCCTGACTGTGTCAAACTCTGCAGAAACATCATTCTGCACACTCGCTCTCAGAGATTACAGGGCAGGAACATGGAGAGAAGTTGTTTCTGAGTGGTGGGGGACTTTAATTTTTCATACACAGATGATCAGATGATAGAGGTTGAGTCAGTTGGTAACATTTTATCTCCAGCGATCATCATCCAACCCTGAGTATTGTGCATCTGCTCTGGCAAGTATGCATTCAGTCAGGCACAGTCAGCACTAAAGATTATTCACTGGTCTGTATTTAACTGTTAAAGACAGCCAAAATAGAGCATGAATTAGTTTAAGAGAGCGATCACAAACAAACAGTGGTGACAAAAACAGAATGCGAAAAAATTATGATATCATAGTTTATAAGCATCAACAGGTGAAGGCCATTTCACTAATGATCTGTTTTATAGTTTTCTGGTTTAATAGAACAACAGAATAATAATAATTTAATACGACAGAAACAGGTGCATTGTAGTTCGAGTGACAGCCACATAAATTAAACAAAAAAGTATACAGTTGCGTAAAAATTGATTAGACCATCAAAAGTCATCAAAAACAATAGTTATGCAATCAAGTCCTAACTCCTGTGTGTATCGTGACTAAAACAGACAGAAAATAAAACATGGAATGTCTAAAAGCACTGTTTTTGTCAGTACAATGGCATAGATATTAATGTAAGGACTGAATTGATTTTGGTTTTTATCAAGAAAACATGGAAAATGAATAGATATCAGCTCTGAAATTAAACTATTATGAGCTATTTTTGTTGTTATCATTATATTTGTCCGAATAAATGTACCTTTAGTCGTACCAGGCATTAAAATGAACAAGAGATTGAAGAAAACAAAGGTGGTCTGATAATTTTTTCCATGACTGTGTGATAATTGAGTCAATAAAATAAAGGCACAGAGCCACACAAACGTGGCTGATACTACTATACATATGATGCTAACAGCTAACAGCTCTGTGGTTTTCTTGCAAATTTTGTTATGCTATATGTGTTTTCTTATCATCCTCAGGCTGGGGGAAGTTTGCTCGACTGACTCGAGCTCTCACCAGCAGTAGAGGCGTGTTACAACAGCTGCAGCCCACAGTTCACAAAGGAGAAAATGTCCACAAGCACTCCCGCTTAGCTGAGGTATGGACCTGTGAATTTACTCCAGTTTTTGCTTACTATGCTTCCCCACTTTGTATTGTGTTGTCTGCCACAGATATTTTATTCAAATTCAAATGCACAGTTTGTAATTATTGCTGCGAGGGGTCTCAATCAAAACAATAACAACAGATTGTTTGTTTGATGATGTCGTGAATCGTTGTGGGACCATGGGAGTTGTCGTTTTCATCACAGTTGCTGATGAAAATCTACCTAATGTGAATTAAGCAGATACAGTATGTAGAGATGAGTACCATGTTACCTTAGATAGTTTTATTATGTTAATTTATGTCATTTAATTGTAATGAAATAACAGCAAGTAATGCCAAACATTAACTCTTAGAGACCCAAACAGCCACTGGCCACCAAACACATCTACTGATCTAAACTGTTTAATACCTGTTGATCCACTAATCCTATCAATACATGGAAATAAAGGGTGTAAAATACAGTTTTTTTCATCTTTTCATGGTCATCAGATATGACCCATTTGGACGTTCAGAGGCTCTGCAGTTACCATGGAAACACTGTCATCTTCGACATCACAGGTGTCAAACTCTGATCCTCGAGGGCCAGTATCCTTCATGTTTTAGATATGTCCCTCTTCCAGCACACCTGGTATAATTAACAATCACCTCATCATCATGCCCTGCAGAAGCCTGATAATGACGTAATGGCTTTCAGGTGTGCAGGAAAAGGAACATATCTAAAACATGCAGGATACTGGCCCTTGAGGACTAGAGTTTGACACCCCTGTTCTACATCAGTAATTCACCAGTAAAGCCCATGGAGTTGGATCAATGACAGTGGATGGACACACTTGTTTTTATGTTCAGTTAATGATATTTTTGCTGGGAAAAAAATCCCTTTTTTCCCAGTTTTGTTTGATTTTGATATCATCCTCAACTTTAATTTGAGGTTTTACGAACGCCTACATAATCAGTCAATTAAATAGAGGAAAATACATGATTTTCACAAAAAAATGCAAAATTCATAAGAATATGTTAGAATAAACTGTGGTAAATCATTTAAGAAAGGTGAAATATAGAGAAAAAAATATTTGGGAACTGCCACAAAAGTAAGTCTAGATCTTTATGGGTTAATGTTAATAACAAAGATGTTGACAACTTTGGCAAATGGACCAAATAAAAGGTCATCCGTAGTGTATAAGCAAGGCCTACTTATTTTGAGATTAATAATTAATGCAGACAAGTTTTAAGATGCTGATGTGGGAAAATTGAATCAGGGGCATAGCTGGATGACTCTTCAGATTTTGATGAAATGAAGTAATGTACGCTAGCGCAGACAACATACAAATGTCTAGTCATTCAAAGACACAGTAAGTCTTATATCTTGTGTCACAAGCCCCTCCCACTGTCCTACATACAAACCAACCTTCAATAAATCAATCAAGTTGCGACAAAGTACAAATTTATGCTTAAACACAAACTGCAGCATCCTACATACACACTCAGACATGGATTTGGTTCCAGCTTCTGGCCTTGAACCAAAGCATCCTCTAAGTGCCTCTCCACTGGTTTTCACCGCCCCAGGTCATGATGTCCATGAGAATGATAAGATGGTGAGGAAGGAGAAGTGAAGCATATAAAACATGGAACAAACTCTATACAGTGAATTCTTACCCACAACTGGCAGTAGTGCAAAACCGGTCATTGCACAAATTGAAACATACACTGATAAACATTATGCTCAGTCTCCCTGAAACACCAGCCAGTTCTTAAATAGATACAACACACCACAGGGAAACTACAAAGAGAAGATTTTTTTTATAACATAACCAACTTATCACATTTGTTTTATATGGTTGTGATAATCAGCTCTGTTCAAATGCACAAATACAAGTGAATGAATCAAACAGAAATGACACATTTCCATAAATTTTTTGACAGTGTAAGATTTGATTTGCACTCTTTTCATGATGATCCTCACCTCTTATCACTTCACAAGGTGTTAAATGTCTGTTGGTACCTGTCATTGGTACTTTTCTTTTATATTTCAATAATAGCTTGTCTTAGCTGCATCTTATAGACATAAATGGAATTCTTATTTAGCCTTCAATAAATGACTGTTTTTCTTTCCTCTGGTGTATAATTACATTACTGTTAGCCTTATGCTATACTAGAGGCATAACATGAAGTGAAAAAGACAATTAAATGCTTAACTGTGATTAGCTGTTGGACAATTAATCATCAGTTAAAGTTTCATTTTCATGACAGCCAAACTGACAGATATTATAAACAGGTTATATGGCTGATTAGAATGGACATGAGCGCAAAGTTTGGATACAAAATAAATGAGGTCACTTTATGACAGTCCCCCTGAGGAGGACTAAGGTCTAATCCAGGGGTTAAAGTCCCTTTGGTCTCCGACTGAATGCATGCATCATTTTGTCCGTTTTCCCTCTTTTCCACAGGTTCTGCAGCTCGGCTCTGATATTCTACCTCAATACAAGCAGGAGACCCCCAAAACCCCTCCCCACATCATCCTGCACTACTGCCTCTTCAAGACCACCTGGGACTGGGTCATCCTCATCCTCACCTTCTACACGGCCATCATGGTGCCCTACAACGTCTCCTTCAAGACGAAGCAGAACAACGTCACATGGCTGGTGGTGGACAGCATCGTGGACGTCATATTCTTGGTGGACATCGTTTTGAATTTCCACACCACATTCGTGGGACCCGCAGGCGAGGTTATCTCGGACCCCAAACTGATTCGTATGAATTACCTGAAGACCTGGTTTGTTATCGATCTACTCTCCTGTCTGCCATATGATGTCATCAACGCCTTCGAAAATGTGGATGAGGTGAGTGCGGGTCAGGATTAAAGGCTGATTGTTCATGATAGCATATGGATTATCATAAGAAATTTAACCATGTACTGATACTTTATACAGAAATTAGTCATGATTCTAAGTGGGATTAATGAAATGTTTTTCATCTCATTCATGGAACAATTTATGCAATTATTTTGTAGAATATTTTTGTTGGAAAAAAGCATCAACTTCAGATTACAAAGGCGTCATGAAGCAAAAACTGTAAAAATAGTTTCACTGTATTCATTATTTTTGAGTGTTGTCAACATCAGAACCAAAGAACAATAACAAAAACATCACCTGAAGTAAGTTGCAGTATTTACTCTTCTATTTAAGTTGATGTGTGAGGGAAGGCAGCAAATGTGAGCAGATCAAAACAACTATAAAAACAGAGACATTATTTTAGAGTTCCACCAGCCTGTACAGGATCATGATGGATATTACACTAGAGTGATTTCCATTATGAGCCCCAGTGCAGAAAATCAGACTTATGCCAGATTAAGGACCACATATGGAAGAGGTAAAAATCAGACTCCATGTGACTGCTGTTCACACTGTGATGAAAGAACAGATACAGACTGAAAAAAAAAATACATAAAAAGGTAACTACAAAAGAAAGAACAGATATGAGTGGAAATTCAGATTTAGACACATTATGGAGCGCGGGCCAACCTGCGATTCATCACTTATAACCGGATTAGACGGCTGTAACTGGAAGTGAATTACGTTACTCTGAAATATGTGCAATAACAAATAAAGTTTCTTTGTATCATTACATTGCTATTTATATATCAATATAAATAAAAATCACAAATTTCATGAAGCAGCCTACAATTAGAAAGTGGTTAAATTTGGTGGAATACAGTAAAAATGTCAAATATCACTACTTTTCTTCAAAATGAAATGTTAACATTACAGAATGTGTGGTTATGTACTGTAATGGCAGTGAAATTAAAAAAAAAAAAAAAAAAAAAAGGGTTTTAATGGAAGTCGACAAGGCATTTTTGACCAGGAATGTGCCCAAAGAGAGTATCTGACTCTACATAAAAAATACTAATGCATTCAAGTCAAATTTGTTGCAAATCTTAGACTCATCCAAGAGTCTAATCACCACTAATGCTCCATCCCCCTGCTATTAATTATACGGAAAATTAAAAATGTATTAAATTGGCATTTAAAGGGTTAAAACACAGAAAATGATTGAATATTTGATAGCGCTGAGTTGCTCAATTATGGAAAAAATCAATACCACAATTATTTTGGTCAATATTGAAATCAAGATTATTCAAACGATTAATATTGAGTTTCACAATGCACTCTCTATCTCAAAAATCACTTTGTTATTGATTGATCATTATTCTTCATGCAAAACATTCAAATAGAAAATAAATTTTGGCTCCAAATATGTACTTTACAGCTGTTTTGGAATGGAATGTATTGCACATGCGCATCTCTCAGAAATTGCGGGAAAAACCCCCACAAAATAAATCATTTCAACTCAATTATATTATGAGTTTTGAGATTGTTTGACACCAAATCAAAATCGTGATCAAAATTAGATTAATTGCACAGCCGTAGGGTTGAGCAAGTTTGAAGTTAAGTGATTTATGGAAAAAAAAATCGGTGAGTCATGATTTAATAGCAGTTTTTTTTTTGCATGTACACTTTTGCCACAAAGGTGTCCTGAAGGTAGTAAATTTGAGGAGGGCACAAGAGTTAAAATACTTTTAATACATTTGTAGTTGATTGTCCTTGTCTGCTTTGTTCAGTGAAGTTGAAGCATGTTTAAAGATACAGACAACACAGATAATAAAATGTTTGGCAGATTTCCATCCACTCCATCAATCACTGATAGACACCGTATTCAGTTCACTGTTGTTGTTTTGTGTAGCGACAGACAGTGGGGAAAATAAGTCTGAATATGCAGCATAATGATATGCTTGTTTGTGAATTTATAAATGTTCAAGCATAATGAGGGGTGTTTGCTGGAGAGCTATCACAGGATCTTGAGATAATTGGCACATTTTAATTGGGGAAGGAGAGTTACATTATTAAACTGACACATTGTGCTGTGTCACTGATGGCTTAAAGTCATCAACACCTCATGAAAGCTGGGAAAAGGAAAAAACTGTGGCTTGTTATTTTCAGGAAATCACTGGACTTGTCACTGACAAATTACTGTGACTGCAGTGTTTATGGTAACAGTGTCCCTCTCTCTGGCCATTAATTCTTTCATTTGTCCAGAGCTGAAATGACTAGTCCATTAACTGAGTGGTTGATTTCACAATTGATCTGCACCTATTTTAACTATTAATCTATATTTTTGAGCATTTTGGGAGGTTTTTTAGGCTTTTATATGATAGTGGAAAGTGACTCAGGGAATGTGAGGAAATGGAGAAGGGGAAAACCATGCTGTTAATGACTGGGAATCAAACCACAGGCTTGGCACCCATGAGGTATGCATCCTAACCACTTGGCTATGTGGTTGGTACCATTAATCCATAATTTAAAGGTGGACTCTGTGACTCTTGTCCAAAAACGTTTTGTCAGATTCAGTGAATATCTCATCATGAAAATGAAAAAAAGGATCAGCTCAGTCTATACAACACAGTTTCCTCCTGCAGTAAGCACACTGGGCTCTAATAAATTCGCAATAGGATGTGTTAGTGCTCTTGCACAGTGCATAGGGAGTTGAGCGTCTGAAGGAGCACTGAAGCAAGGGATGTTTGGCTTCAGCTCAAAAAGTCTTTCTCAGGAATTGCTAACTCCACTTTTAAGCCTTTCTCAAGAATGCACTTAATGGTTCTCTGTCTGTTATTACTACAAGATTTTGTTTGTAAGGAAGGAATTTCTCCTGCAGTGATTTTGGGGGCTTAGTAGCACACTATGTGGTATTAGTGCACAAGATAAACCTAAGGTAATAACCCCTTGATGCCTGAATTTTTTTCCAATTATGGAAAAAAAAAGTTCACTTGTGTTTTTGTTTTCAAGTAGATATTATTTTGGTTGCATTTTGGAGCAGAGGGGGTTTGATGCAAATTTGTGACAATCGGCATCAAGGGATTAATGACTGGGCGATCTCATGATGTTAGAATGTGATTGATTTAATTTTCCCATATGATCTACTTTCAGAGACATTGTACAGATTGTGGCATTAAAAAATACCAGTTCAAACTTTTCTACTCAGCTTACATTTGATGTAAAAGATCAAAGGTCATGAGGCTAATAGCTTTCTTTTAGTTTATTAATAGTGATACTTAAGTTTCTGAAAATGCAGTTTCTTGTAAAAATAATAATAACAAATAATGAAAGAAAAAGTCATAGCTCACAGTCTAAGCCAGAAAAAATAGACTGCAATTTCTAGTTTAATTGTAGCTTTCCCTGCATATTTTAAAGGCGATGAAAAAAAAAGTGACTCAGACAGTAGAGTTTTGTGATTCTACCACAAAAGACTTTTAAGTGAGATCATCCACATCTAAGTGTAACAGTGCAAATTGTTTTCCTGCTATTTTTGAAAGCAAATTTTTGAAAATATTTTTACACTTACCATCATGATAAATTAAAGAATTTTAATATTGTGTTGCTTTGTTGTAGTCAGAAGGTGTCAAACTTAGTGGGAGCTGGACAAACAGACTTAACAACACCTTTTATCCACCTCCTAAATGCTTAACCTCCCCTCCTCCCAGAAGTGTGCAATAATAGTTTCATATATCTATTGCTCTTTTATCGTGTTTTTACTGTTGTTTATGCTTTTAACTGGTATGATTGCACTGTATGCACTTTTATCCTTGCACTGTGGTTGGCAAGTGCCACATCGATTTCATTGTTGCTATATTGCACAATGACAATAAAGCTTTTCTATTCTATTCTATTCTATTCTATTCTATTCTATTCTATTCTATTCTATTCTATTCTACTCTACTCTACTCTACTCTACTCTACTCTACTCTGTTCTGTTCTGTTCTGCTCTACTCTGTTCTATTCTATTCTATTCTACTCTATTATATTCTATTCTGTTCTATTCTATTCTATTCTGCAGTGAAATGATCAGAGCACTGTCAGCAGCAGACAAACACGTACAAACAAACAAACTTCTGCAGGTTAAAGTGAACAAACTCATAAAAGAGTGTGGTGATGTAAACAGTTACTGTAAACTCAGAAGATTAGAATACACCCAGGAGCCCATTCATTCTGACATCCCATAATACAACCCTCTGTATTCACCCAATTTAGCATGATTATTAGTGGAACTGAAAAGTTTTGACAGTACTGTTATTTATTTATTTAATGACACATTATATAGGATTCATTTTATAGGATTCCTCTGAAAACCAGGTCAGATGACAAATCTAGATAACGCTTCTGTAGGAGTCAGTGCTGGTTGGGGAGCCTCATGACAAACAGAATAACTGTGACCATAGCAGGTTGTCGTGGTTGTGTGCAGTCCTTTGTGGTTTCCATGTCAATAATGCGGTTCTACAATGTTGCAGTCAGTGCAGTTCCCCAAATGTAGACATATGCTTGTTTTTACAGATATATTTGGTTATTTCTAGTGTTTTATGGTCCAAATATCTGGAAATAACATACATTATAATAGCCTATCTGCCAAGGTGTTGTTCAGGCCGATGGCAGAGGGGATGATGGACCTCCTATACTGTTAAGTCCTGCAGCAGAGTGAGGTGAGCCATCCACTGCAGCATCACTGTGATGAATAATTAAAAGAATGATTGGTTGCTGTCCTACTTTAGTGTAAAAAATGTCAAAATGTGCCCATCAGAGTTTAACAAGTATATTCTGTTGAAAAGAGGCAAAAACCTCTGTGTGATTTGGCAACTAATACGAGTTTTTGTCGTAAAAATCAGCTGATATTCCTAGTATTTACCAAATATTTTTTCTGCCACTGTATTTGGTGATCAGTCATGGGTTCATCTCAAGGCCAAAAAAATATTTCATGTGACCACAAACCAGCAGATGATGCTGTTAAAGAACTGAAATACTGTTCCTATCTGTAAGTTTATCAAATAATTGTATCTACATTCTTTTTCTTATTCTTTTCCATCCAGAGCAGATCAGGTTTTTTTTCTTTACACATATACACACACACACACACACATACTGCAACACACTCACGCAAATACTGTACATTGATTAAATGGAGCCTCGGGGACTTACACTTGCCGGTTTTCATTATATCAATGCATCATGTGCCTGTGTGTGTATGTGTGACTGCGTGTGCTTAAATATGTCATGCCTCATGATGTGTGTGTATGTATGTGTGTGTGTGTGTTATTGCATCTCGTGTAAAATGCTGTGACAGCATTTATCAGCCCGGCGTGGCACACAGCGAGCAGTGCACTGTATGTTGGCTCTCAGGGGCTGTCTGGTACGACGTACTATGAAATGCTGTGGTAATGTTTAAAAGAGGCCTGTTTGTGGGCGCTGACGTGTATTTGCTGCCCCAGCATTTTGCTCCTTTCTAGTCTTTCAGTGCTTCAGCATCCTAAACGCTGACGGATTCAAGTATCTGGGGCAAAAGGAGTCAGGGGTCAGCAGATGGAAAAAAAAAACAACCACCTTTTGAGATTTCAAAGATAACGCTGATGTTATTTGGTTTTATCTTAACATTTCCCATCATGCCCTCACTATCAGCTTCTAATATAAAGCACGCACTACAATTAAAATCCATTATCAGTGGAGAAGGTCTTCTATTAAAACTCATTGTTATATTGTTTTTTTTCCTTTCTATGTATTAAATGCTGCTTCATACTTTCCATGAGTCTATTTTTACTCGGAGAAGGATGGACATTCGCCGTGGCTGCAAACACACATCACAGCTGTAACCGTCCACTCACAGGATTGGCTCGTGTATCTCTATAACAACCCACCAACACCAATTGGCTTCAGATAGCTTTGAAGCAATGCGCTGCAACTGTAAATGGGAGCAAGTAAACAATTGCCTGAGTTATTAAACCGCTGCTGAAACATCTCGTTGCCGTTGCTGCTGCAGACCTTAATGACTGGCATGAATAACTTTGATGCCTGTTTTCCCCTACAGGTTTCCAAATGGGGAAGGAGAGATCATTAATGTGAAGTGGCTGTCAAAGTTATTCTTGGCTATTAGCTCTATGTACCACCTTGAAAAGCTAATAGTCAATGTGTCATTTCAGTTTCTGGTGACTGAAAACCCAAAGACAACGACAGAAAAAAAAAATACTGTCAGTGAAAAACGATGCTTTCAGTGCATGCTTATTCATACTGCACATGCTTTATTAACACAGACACTGTTTTATGTTTGTTTGATTTAATTCATTTCTTTGAGTGTTGATTTTTCTCCTCTGTTTACTCATCGCTCACCAATGATCAGGTGTCTTCTCACTTACTTGTGCTTCATTTTTGTTTTCTTCTTTTTCGCCCCTCCGTTCTGTTTGCATGGCCCCTTCCTCTTCTGCCTGTGTTCATGCATGGGACGAATTGATGGGAAGAATTGGAACCACCGAGCTGTCACTCAAGTAGGCTTCAGTTTGATCCGCATATGATGATGTGTTTTTACTTGCACACTTACACACCGAATAAACATGTTACACAAACTTGTCTCGTGATGAAATACTCGTCACATTTTCTGTAGCACTTACTCGTCAGGAATAACTTGTTAAAAGTATGCAAGAAGACGTCAACAGTTTATTTTTCTTTTTTACTTTTACTCAAATTTGGCACATTCTTAACATCTTTAACTTAATTTTTTTTAAATTTAATTTGTCAATAAGCGCACAATTATTTTCTGTGCAAGAAAATGCTGATTCAGAACTTTCCTAGTATGGAAAAGATGCCTTAGAGTTACTGCTCCTCAGTCTTTGTCTTTATTTATTTACTCTTTATTTACCACTTATATCATATTACATTAATGAAGCCAGCTAACTGACTGAGGTTACTCCTTTATTTTAAGACAAATCTGTCTCGGTCTCTTCCGTAATAAACTTTTCTCCTAACTCATGTTTGCAGAGTTTGCAGCAGAACTCAACGGCACGATTGCACTGGTAATTGAATTGTGTCAAGAGCCCAGGTCTGTAAAGTGATTTTAGAGGAGCTGAGGTGTCTGGCAGGCAGCTAGATCGGATCAAGTGACAGCGAGCACTGCAGTTGTACTCACATTGCAGACCACAGCACATTAGCAAAATCAATATATCCTCCCAAACACACACACACACACACAACTGAAAAGATGTTGCCGCTTAGAAAGTGTAAATCAGACTGACGCAATTTCCATCCCTTTAAATCACAGAATGGGTGTCTCAGTATAACATTTCAGCTGACTTGACATTTAGTTCTTGGGTGTGTAACCATTAGAAACAGTAAAATAACATTGGAGTGGACAGGGGATGTTCATAAAATTAACCCAAGGTACATGAACATTTTTAGTCCGTGTGCTCGTCTTATTTTTTTGCTACATTTCATTTACATCTTTTATCTGCTGCATAATACCACCTTTATGCATATTCATTAATATATGCTGATACAGATGTAGGTAAACTAGTCTGTTTGTTTAACATCTGACTGGTTACTTATGCCAGCAGGCTATTTATTTCATTCATAAGTTGCATAAAAGAGTCACTTAAGTTATGGAAGTTTGAGTCCCTTTATTTAACAGTTGTCATTGCTTCTAATAGTGGTAAATATAAAGATATATTTTAAATTCTGGTGTAAATTTAGGATTTAGAGTAGATATATGTATATATTTTGCATGGCAGCATAATTAAAATATTTTCTCATTTAATTAAGCCTATTTTGCTCTTTTTGTTTAATATTTTAGGGGATCAGCAGTCTGTTCAGCTCTCTTAAGGTGGTCCGACTTCTCCGTTTGGGTCGGGTTGCCCGTAAACTGGACCACTACATCGAATATGGTGCGGCAGTGCTGGTCCTCCTGGTGTGTGTTTTTGGACTGGCTGCCCATTGGCTGGCCTGCATTTGGTATGTTGCTGTTATTTTAAAACAAATGTGCATGTATTTTATATTGAGTGGACCGTTCTGAACTAACACGTAATTAGAGTCTGTTTTACTCTCTGATCATGATTATCCATTGACAGCACTGCCACTTATTATAATGAGCTGTTTAATTAAGCTCATTAATGCATTAATTAGCGGCAAATTTTTGTCAACATTCTTGTTTTCACACATTCTGACTGTATGTTCTTTGTACCTTAACGCAAGGAAGAGTTATCGTAGTTTCAAGAGAATTAGTTTTTCTCATTGATATGCAAATATATGGAGCACAGGCCTCCGAAGCCTAATCAGATCATCTACTCTGCAGGAGGCAAGGGTAGTGGAAACATTAAGTTTCCATCATGTTTTGTGCTTGAGTCATTATGTTTATGAGAGCATGTGGTATACACAGATAGATAGACATACATACCATTATGACTGTTTAACGTCTTACAGGGAACATATGAGTCGAACTTTTTGATAGTTATTTTCCATGTATGCTTCAAGAATAAACGGGAAAAAAAATCCCATTCTGTTCTGTGTTATGATACAAATGTTTCAGTTGCAGAACATTTGTATTTGAATGCCATTACATAAACATAAAAAACTAGAAGCAACAATGGCAGTGGTGTCTCCCCAAATGATCAAATTAACTCACAGCATTGTTTTTTTTTTCTTGACAAATAAAATGTGTTTCTTCTCTGAGGTTCTGATCATGTAGACAATTAAATATACACAGTTTTTGTGATTGCATGACAGAGGATATGATTTTATTTATGATATAACCTAATAAACACATCTTGAGACAGTTGCAGCAGCATCTCTTATGTCATCTATATAACATAAAGTTAAGTAAAGTTTAACCAATCAATACATTAAAGCAGGATTTACCACTAAAACTGGTTCTTATTCAGAAAAAAAGAAAATTAAACCAACATTCACCTGTAAATGCCAACATTTAAGACAGAAGTTAGAATCACACATTGAACCATTAATATTACATTACAGTAAATTAGTATTATCAGTTTTTTTCCAAACAATTCCCGATGTTTTCTCCATAGAAAACAAAACAAGGAATACACTTTTAATTTAACTCCAACATTAATATTAACATATTAATATTATTTCAACCCTCAAAGAAGTTTCATGTGCTGTGGTACAACTATACTATATAACTAGACTATACTGTGATTTCCTTTTGAATATTGAATGGATGATGTGGCCAAATTTTCTAGAAATTAAAAGTATTTTTGATTTAATATCTACAGCCTATGTATGCAGTTAATAAAAAAGAAGAGAAAGGATACACAAATGGGTTCCAATATGTGCAGACAGATGAGTCAGTTTTGAAAATGGATTGGCAGTAGTTTGAGAGTATTTTAGTAAAAGTTCCAGTTAGTGGGAGTATAGAAAGTAAAAGCAATTTCTCTAACTTAGGTAAAATGACAAGGACCTTGTAGCCACTCATACTGAGTTTGGAATTTTCCTGAGAACCATTATACAGTTATACAATATAAGTGTGGAATTTTAAAGCCAAAACTCTATTTAGTGAATATGGTGATGAGGGTTGTATTTCTGCCTGTCCACACTTACAGGTACAGCATCGGTGACTATGAAGTGATCGATGAGGAAACCAACATTGTGCGTACAGATAGCTGGCTCTACATTCTAGCTGAGACCGTGGGTACTCCCTACCGCTTCAACGCCAGTGGCTCTGGGAAGTGGGAGGGCGGCCCCAACAAGGACTCGGTCTACATCACGTCTTTGTACTTCACCATGACCAGCCTGACGAGTATCGGCTTCGGGAACATCGCCCCGACGACAGATGGGGAGAAAATCTTTGCTGTGGCTATGATGATGATTGGATGTGAGTGGAGGCGTTACATCTTCAGTCTAATGTAGAGAATACATGAAACAGGAGAAGTTCAAATATGCTCTTTAAAGCCACAGTCCACTGAGCTAGATGAACAAAATCAATTATGCATACTGTTATAGCTACTCAGAAAATATAACTTTACAGATGATTAGCTGAGTAAGATTATAACTCCTCTGAAGCTTAGATTATACCGCTCACTTCAACTATAGTTTAATGAAATATCTATTGATCATATTTTCTATTGAATTCATCAAAGAGTTTCCCACTACACATCACTCCTTATTAAAATAGCATTGTTATGGGCAAATATTTGCCTTTTTGCATAGTTCAGTTATGCTGAATCCTGAACCAGCTTCACTAAATTAATTATACATTATAAAACACAGCCACCTTTTATAAAGAAGAAAAAGATCCATGGATTAAATATTAAGTATGCTTGCTTTTTATGTAAAGTGTTAAATAACCTTGCCCCTCCCCCACTGCATGGCTTCTTCCAAAGACTTGAGGACGGAGGTAGAACAAATAGGAACTGTGCAGTACCACTCAGACGCACCATGTTTGGACAAAACGTACTGTCAGTAGTTGGAGGTAAACTTTGGAATAACCTTCCCCCCCTCCGATAAGACAGTGTCCAACTTACAACACTTTTAAAACTCACTTAAAACAGTGGCTCCTAAAAAATCTGAGATGCACACATTTTTAACTGACATACATTTCATCACTTGTTGTATATGAGTATAGAGGTGAATGTACAGGTACAGGCTAATGCCTCTGTGATCATCTGATGTCCATCTGTTTTTGTTTGTTTGTAATGATGTCTATGTCGTCATTATATGTATTTTTAATTTTGTTTAAATTAATCGTGAATGAGTGTTGTACAAATGTAGGCTGTTTTTATGTTTTGTTCTGTCACCTGCCTAGGGACTGCAAATGAAAAGTAGTTATTATTTTTACTAATTCTGGCATATTTACAATAGTGCATTTTCTTTATTCAGCAGTGTTCATAAATATGCATGGTCCCTATCAAATAAACTAATTAATAAATCTGAAAAGACAAAACAAATGCAGAAGCCAGAGAATTGTGTTGCATCCTGGCAACCCCAAAAAAAGACTCGGATGATAGATATAGTATGCAAACCCCCCCCCCCCCTTTTTTTTTTTTGTTAACAATATGACTTGCTTTTATGTTTCTGTTCTGGATTGTTGAAGTTCAACAATAAATGCCCCACTAATATCAATTACACGCACAATACACTAGACATGCTGTGCCTCTATAATGAACTGTTAAATAATGGCACAAAAACAACAGGACTAGTTTTCCTTTAAGTAATGTTATAAAACCTGACCTGCCTAAATTATCAGATGATGAAACTTCTAAGGATGAAGCAGATTTTCACAGCATGTCCTTATTTCCACATCTCAGTATGAAACATTTATGATGTATCTGTGCTTATGGGGCTCATAATACAGTGTACAGCGCTGTGCCATTATGTGTGACTGTACGTGCAAAGCAACAGCTCAGAGCAATAACACTGCCAGATCAGTTCAGCGCAGCGCACCCTTCGATCTCTCTGAAATCACTCCTCACCTGCGTTGTACTTTTCTTAGCCACAGTCTCAATCCCATAACGAGGAGATGATTGTCCCCTACCACGCACTATTTGTACCTTTTGGCTGTTCTGTTTCTGAATGCACTCTCAGGGGGAATGGCAAGACTCGTCTGGATCTAAGAGTTGTCTTTTTCTAAATGTTTCATTGTGTGATAGAGATCATCTTAAAATGTGAATATCTAAACACCAGACAGCCCCTGGAGGTTTCTGTTGTAGATGCAATCTACTGTAGTCCACGGCTGTTCGCTATGAAAAATGAATGCCCTGATACTGTGCTATTTTTACCATCAACACTGGATCGTGCTGCCAGTAGAAGATCACAGTGTGACGAGGGTTTGTGCGGAGGGTGGCATGGGGAAGAAGGGGGGCTGTACATATGTCCTGTTGCTATAGCAACTGTTGTCCTGGGGCTTGAGTTTCTGACAAGTGTCTTTTAACTACCTTGAAACAAACCAGCTGTTTGATGCCGAGCAACGCTACGATGAAGTTCAGTACGTCAGCAAGTGAGGAGCGATGTGCAGGAGTGACTACAGTAGACGAAGCTCTGCTCTACGGGGACAGATACAGTGTCTTTTGTTGCAGCAATTTCTGCTTATTAGGGAAGGATGCAGTCAGGCTTGAGGTTGTTGTCATCCCAAAACTCTGACAACCTCAAACGCAGATTTTCTTTCCTCAAGCAAATTAAACCTCTCGAGCTACTGACACATGACTACCGTATGACAAAAAAAATTATCATAAAAATTAATTTCCTTTTCAAAGCATGACAAATATTTCTAAATTGTAGGCCATGTAAAACAATTGCTTTGAAAATAGGGCTGGATGATATGTCCAAAATTGTCATCATAAAAATGTTCTGATCGCTAGACATTGACGATATCATAACTAGGATTCTGTCCACGTTTTAAAAACAGTAAGCTTTATTGTTGTTTTAAACCCTTGTTCATGTGAGAACCGAGAAACACTGTACAACCATTTTTACAATTATATAGACAGAAAATCAAATTTATATTATATATTTATATTAGGATAAAATATTTAAGGATGAAACATTTATTTTGTGTGTTTCAGCTGATGATATTAACAAAACAAACCATAAAGGTAAAATAAAAATATAGACCACAATGCTGATAATTACCACAAAGAGAAATTCTATTCTTTTAAAGCCAGCGATAATAATTAAATCTTTTTACAACATCAAAATACAAAGACTGAAATTGACTGAATTGAACATTTCTTTACTAGTGTGAGCCAAATGTGTAAAGGATCATAATCCGTTCACTCTTCATCAGCCGTACATTCGTATTGTTTTGTGGTGTATAAAGTGTCGTGGACTGCGGCAACTGATAAAAGTGCTGAATCAGAGGATTTGGGTGGAAGTGGTGGTCATAAAGCCAGCTGTTGGATGCTGTTGATGAAGTTCAGTCTGTCAGCAAGTGAGGAGTGATGTGCAGGAGCGACCACGGTAGATGAAGCTCTGCTCTACAGGGACAGATACAGTTTCCTTTGTTACAGCATTTTGTGTTTATTAGAAAAGGGAGCAGTCAGGCTTGAGGTTGTCATCCTAAAAACTTTGACAACTTCAAACCAGACTCTTTTTTTTTTTTTCCCTCAAGCCGATTAAATCTCTCAAGCTGTTATCTTACCGATTTTATGAACATATGCTCCAAACACGCATCCGTTGTTTTGTAGGTTATAAAAGACTGTAGTATACCGCAGTGCTTGATAACGCTGTTGAACCAGTGAGTGTTGGTGATGAAAGGATGAAAGTTATGGTTATCCTCGCCCTTGAGGAGTTTCGAGTGCATTTTTAATTAGTATTATTCCCTGTGCAGTTTTTCAACACTTTGATTGTGCACCATAAAATAAACAAACACACAAGCGCACACAAACACACGCACAGGTTACTGTCATCATCTGAGGATAATTGAAATGTGTGGCTGGCATGTTTCCTCTCCGTCCCTTCTAGCAGGGCTAATTAGGGCTCTACTGCCAGGAGAACACTGCACACAGAGCAGACATCTGATGGCTTTGATCCACACACACCAGCTGTTGCACCAGTTCATCCACACAGACATCCCACAGATGCACCTTTTCTTATCTGTTTTTTTTTTTTTTTTTTTTTATTTCTTACATGACAAGATGAGTGAAAGACACAATATTATTTGGTAGGATGTAACTACGTGGGTATGGATGGGTACACACACATTTAACAAGAAGCTGTAATTATAGTTTTTCCCTTTTGGCAAGAGATTTATTCATCATATTTGGAGGTAATGATGAGTAGGAATTGTTAATTTCCCTCATGATTGACTAAAGCAGCCACTAATAAAACAATATTAACACTTAAGGCACGTTTGGTTTGACACCTAATTATGATTATATACAACAAGTATCAGCCGTAGTTAGGGCGTTTCCTGTCCTTTTACACTAATACTTGATGGTTCACTGTTTTCATCTTAAATTTGAAATTACATCAAAGTTATTCTAATGGAGAAATATTACATTAATCTATATTCTGTTGACAATATGTGCAATTTTCTTGCTTTTTATGAATGTATAAGGGTTTTTGGTATTTATTTTAGCCTGTCCCTCTGAAGCCTACACATACTGTAGCTGTCATTTCATTCATTCTGTCACCACTTAATCTTCTGTGAGGTCAGGAGAGATGGAGCCGATGGAACTGTCACTGTTTTTGGTGTTGTTGGAGGCACCCACACATTGATAATGTATTATGTAACGTGTAAGGTGTCATTTGAGTTATATGTATTTATAGAAATAGGGTAGGAACAGGTAAATTTGTACATTTATACTTTGTTTTGTCCTACTCTCTTTTTGACAATGCATTGTTATGCCCAAGGATATTTATTCATATATAGATTTTGGGAATTTCTATATATACATTCTTCTTTATTCATGTTATATATTAATTTAACTTAACATGACGTAATATCCAAAGACATGCACTGATAGGTTAACCGGCTAATCTAAATTGTCCATAGGTGTGAATGTGAGAGTGATTGTTTGTCTCTATATGTCAGCCCTGTGATGAACTG
>JAQQZY010000008.1:18207268-18218919 GCA_030068375.1 Ostorhinchus rueppellii
TGTGTTTAAGCACATTTTACTTCTGAAGCAGATGATTTCCAGAACCAGTGCAGCCCATTGTTATAAACAGCTGTGCAGGGTTTCATGCTCTGATAAACCCTTAAACTCCCAGGTCTGTTACTCAAATCATACTTCAGTTTAATTTCTTAGCGGTACCAGAAGCGACACCCTCGTAGTAATGCAGAGCTTTTTAACATGTGGCTGTTCAATCAAATTACTGTTTCATGAGTCTTTCTGAAAAGCAGCAGGAAACTTGTGAACACGTAAAACATACCTGTCTATTGGCAGCTGCTCAGGGAGCTTACAGTAGGCTGTGTCTTCACCCACTGAAGCCAGAGGCAACTTATGAACTTTCCCTTGGTGTCATGGGAAAAGACTCTTTAAGGTGACATTTGCAAAGCATGCACATTTTGAATTATATCTTCACAAACAATTATCCATTAAAAAGCTTGACACCACACCAAATCACAGGGTTTATGTATTTAGATTTTTAAGCATTCAAGTAGTTAAGAGGCTATTATGATTTAAAGGCACAAAATGAGGTAAATATGAATTATATTAACTCAGAGAAATTCAAAACTTCAACCTTAGTGTGTTATTGGAGGACATAACAAGACTTTATTACTTTTACAAAATTAAAAAAAAAAAAAAATTGTCATGTAGAAAATCAAGGTAAACTAAATTACCATATTTGGTTCCTTGCCCATAAGTGGCAAAAAAAAATAAAAATCTAAGAAAATATATAAAATACAAGAAAACATATGTAGGGTGAAAGCAACATATATTTTAGAACATTAGAACAACATTTTTAGAACATTAGACCAACATTCCCCCTTTGAACATCATTCCTTACATTAGTGCCATTGCTTCCTGGTACCTAACAAAGCAGGTCCACTCACTGCTCATGCACAGGTGGACCTTACAGACCCTGTAGACCACATTTAACCTAAGATTATTTATTCACTGACCTTACTGTAACTGTTGATGTCAAGGTCTTGTAATGTGTGCGGAAATTACCAAAAACAGTCACTTGCCAGATAAAGGGTTAACCGTTTGCTTTGTGTTAGTGTATCGTAACAAACCCTAAAAAATGACCAGCCTTGTATCAGTTATGACAACAGCTACAATACTACACAGAGATCTGCATACGTAGAGGACTTGGATCAGGTTTTCCACTAACTTTATTATGGTTGAGCTCAGGTTTTTCACTGCCTCTGGTCTGCTCTCATCCTTACATAGCTAATACAAACTTAGAAAAGGAGTCTTCTAGCATCAACATGCATCCCACAAAGACAACAGAAAAACAAACTAAAATTCTTAGCATCTAAGGACATGTAAATTCTACACATTGCACCTTTAATACAAATGGTACTGTGTTTGTCTCATTTACATATTTTGTAGTGGTTCTTTCATTCAGATGTTATATTTATAAAACATACAATTGTCTTTTTAGATCGTCTTCCGAAAAATCAGTGATGTGAAACGAGAGGAAGAGGAGCGGCAGAGACGTAAAAATGAAGCCCCTCTAAACCTGCCTCCGGACCACCCAGTCCGAAAACTCTTCCAGCGTTTCCGTCAGCAGAAGGAAGCCCGGCTGCAAACTGAGAAACCAGACCTGGATGAGCATGACATCGAGAAAGGCCAGGTGTACGTAGAGGCCTCTGTAGCTAAAACCGCCATCGCCACCACCAGCATCGTCACGGTGACAGAAAGCCCGGCGACGCCCTCATCTTCAACGCCGTCATCGTCGACACCCCCCGCCTCAGAGAAGGGGAAGCTTCAGGTGCCACCTCCTGTTTCCCTCGTGGGGTGTCGCACTGTTGAACCCGTCAAAGTCAAAGGCTGGGGTCGTTTCAAAGAGTCCATGGCCAAAGCCGACAACTGGAACAAAGTCTCCAAGGCCGAATCCATGGAGACTCTGCCTGAACGGTCCAAGGTACATGACTCGCAGACCTCTTTAAAGAAGACAGACTCATGTGACAGCGGTATCACCAAAAGTGACCTCCGCCTGGACAAAGTAGGTGATTATCGCCTCACACCGCAGGATCGCAGCCCCGTCCAACCTGAAAGCAGACACTCCTTCTACCCAATCCCAGAACAAACGCTTCAGGCCTCGCTTCAGGAGCTTAAGCTGGAGCTGAAGGACGACCTCAAGAACCTGAATGTCCGAATGTCTGGTCTGGAAGCACAACTTATGGAAGCACTTCAACTCCTCAAAGAGAGGAAACCAAGTGCTGGTTCTCCACAGCATCTTTTTGACATTTCTAGACCTGCTTCACCAGAAATGGACAAAGAAGATATCTTCTCTTGAAGGATGTAAGAGGAATTTTATTCACCAGGTAACAGTATATCGGTTACTCAGCTGGACTCCAGTAATATCTGGATTACTGGGGTGGCTGAGGCTGCATTGCCAACACCTTTCAGATTAGGTAACAGTGCAGCCTGTGTCCCACGTGTCCCTGTCGGTTCAAAAGGGACCCAGGTGTTGGGAAGTTCGAGGTCGTAGTGCACTTTTTGAAGACTGAACTCAGAGGGTACTTAAAGCTGACAGCTGTATGTTTGTATATAAGTCTGAATTATTTTTCCATGGGCACTTTATTGGAAAAATAGCTTGAGGTGATACTGATTTATTGCGACTTAAATCTGTTTATATTATTACAGATTTTGAAGGAGTCTAAACAGAAGAGCGTAGCTGCATCTCTGTTGGATGCTCCACTGGAAACAGCATGATGCACTGGTTTGTTATTGAATCATTTGTGTCTGATTCTCTGCATGTCACATAAAGTAGACGTGTGCCTCTGGATGCAGATGGTGCATATTTGATTCACTGAGGCCACACACAGTCATTTGCATTATTTTACACAAACAGACAACAAGGAAAGGCTTTACAGATGTGGAAACTGTCTCAGAGTAATTTCCTCAAGAACTCTTATTATTTCTGCTGCCAGGTTCATTATGAATTGTACAACAGAAAACTCTGGCCAAGCAGCCTGATTTTTAAAGAAATATTTTAGCAGAGGCTCTAATTTCCATAAAACATGGACAGATAAGCTCGATGAACAATGGAATAAGATTCTAACTAGGGTGATCATGGAATTTTCCATCTAGGCTTCTATCAAATATGAATTATTCTCATGGATAAACACTACAGCCACAGTCATAACTTGTATGAAAGCCATGAATTTTAGGATTTGTTGACACATACAGTTCGCAGACATGCATCAACGTATATGATGCATACATATAAGATGAAGTGACACTGTATGATTATGACCCTATTATGTTTTAAACAGACATAAATTGTCAAATATGTTTCTTCAGTAGCCATAGAAGGTTGACTTCCACAAACTAAATTGGTGGACCCGCCTTTAGATACAAACACTTTGATTTTTGCTTCACAAAGGTTAGTTTTTCCACTTGATGCACCTGTTTGCATATTTTCATGTGTGCTCACATTTAATCTAGATGTAGGGATGAGGCTGAAGTCACCGAGAGACCCAGCAAAGTGTTTGCACTGCAGGTGAGCATGAATAAATCCATTTGTTGACAGCATTCACAGGCAATATCAGTATGACCACCATAATATACTGTCTGATGGGGCAACAAAAATTGAAGAAAAATATAAGGTCATGTTTGTTTATGCTCTGAGAACCGTTCATGGACTGGAGGAATAGAGGAAAACACTGATAAATCCATATAAAATAAATTATTCAAATGTATGCTTTCAGAAAAAGATAAAAAAAAAAAAAAAACATGAGTTTTTAAACTATAATTTCACATATCTTTAAACCCAACATTAACAACTGATTGATTCATTTTATTTAAGGATCATCAGATAAGAATTTATAGCAATAACATTTACTTCCCCAGATGCTAAGCTGTATATGAGGATCGAAATTACAATATAATTTAAAAATTTTGCAGATCCATGATAACATCCAAACTAAATCCATGTAATCAGAAACAAATGGTGCCAGGCACAACAAACCCCGCCCCTCGCACATATTGTAGCTTATTTTGGCATCGATCCAGCTGATGTCATCATGTCTGTGTGGTTGATGTCAGTATATCAACTGCCTCTGTATATGTGCCAAGTTTGAAATAAATTGAAACAAAATTAATGTTTTTATAGACATTTGAAATTTCACCCATTATTAGTAAATATGAGAAGGAAAAAATATTGTAAAAATTCATAAAAAAATTTTTAACTTCGACCTACTTTTCCCAAAATGTAATGACATCTATTCTGGGTCACTGGCAATTTATAAACTCAATTTGGTATGAATTCAACCAATAGTTTTGCTGCTATAGACATGAGATTTCTCCCATTCTAAGTAAATGTGGGGGAAAAAAAAGATTTGAAAAAATTAATAAAAATTGAAACTTTGACCTACTTTTCCCAAAATGTAATGACATTGATTTTGGGTCACTGGCAATGTATAAACCAATTTAGTATGAATTCAACCAATAGTTTTGCTGCTAGTGTTAACAAACAAACAAACCGAACCAAAACCATACCCTATGCCTTTTCGGGGGCCGGGGTAATGATGTGGTTTGTCATTGCTGATATACACAGATGTCAGACTTTCTTTTATAATAAAATTGACCAAAATTCTGTTTAAATGACATATAAACATGAGCTTTAGCGGTCTGCTTAATCCTGTCTATACTAAAGAAGGAAATATTCTCCTACATGACAGAAAGAACCATTATTCTATATTATTCATTATTCATATAGATAATTTATGTTGCCGGCATGCCTTTTCTCTTACTGAGACAAGAGACAAGCTGAGACGGACACAGTGGAGGGGAAAAAGATGCTTAGGTTTTCTGAAGCCCTATTTCCATCAAAAATTCAGCTTACTAAAAATAAATGGGCTTGTCATCACAGGAGTGAGAACTCATTTGGGTTCGAGCCAGTGTTTGTTGGTCGTAATGGGTCTGTTTTTTTTTTGTTTTTTTTAATTCTAGAACGGAAAAAAAACATCAGACTTGCAGAGGAAATACAGTTGCTGCTTACACTCAGAGTTCAGAAATAAGGATAAAAAGAGGGCAGTTCTGACAGTAGCACTGGTAAACACAGTCTCTGTAGTAAAGGACAGATCCACTAATGAAATCATGGCCAGCATCCTGTAATGGAAGGATAATTAGCTTCTTTACTTAAGCAAAAATCATTTGCATAAAAAGGTCTTAAATCTAAAATTATATGGCCCTGTTTGATTTGAACTTGAATGAAAATTGCAAATTGTATTTTAAAACTTGCACAATTTTCCAAAATACATTGTAAGGAGTATTTTCTTTTGTTAAAAGCCTCAATACATTAAAACATTTATTAAAAAAACCCCCAAAACAACAGAGTTATGGAGAAATGATATTTAACCCTCAAAGACCTAAACAGTCACCAGCAACCAAAAGCATCTATTGAACTAAAATGTTTAATAACTGTTCAACCACTAATCCTATCGATGCATACTGTAGAATAATTTAGATAAACCATCTTCTCATGGTCATCAGATATGACCCATTTGGACATTCAGAGGCTCCGTAGTGAACGTGTAAACACCGTCATCTTCTACAACATGGATTCACCAGTAGAACCCATGGAGTCGGATCAATGGCAGTGGTTGCAGATGACTCTTTGTATTTTTATCTTTTCTTCAGTTTGCTCAATTTTGATATAATAACTTTCGAAATAACTTAGTTTTCACAAATATCTACAGGATCAGTAAATTAAATACCTGATTTTCACTGAAAAATGCAAAATGAAGAGGATAATATAGTAAATGGTGATAAGTTACATAGGAAAGGTTAAATTTAGAGAAAAATTCACATGGAAGTCGACACAAGAAGAGTTTTAAAAGAAACACGTTGCGTTATGTGAGGACACACCAGGAAACCGAATAATTTTTTAATTTAGTACGGAATAGAGGGGTAATATATAATAATAATAATAATAATAATAATAATAATAATAATAATAATAATAATAATAATGAAAATATCTGTAAATTAACACTATATTTACGTTTGTTGCCATGTTTATGGAGTGACTTCTCGTGTCATTTCGCGATAATAAATAAATCATCACATTTGTGATTTAATGGAAAAACTGAGATTGCACACTTCTGTTTTTTTTCAACATTTAGTAAATATTGGTAAAGTTTTGCACATAAGCCAAATGGAAAAGTGACTAATGATGTATGTTCGGGTTAAAGGTGGAGACATTTGATAAAATTACATTGGGATTATCTTATACCTGCCCCCCCAAAAATAATATATTTTCCTTTTTTTATTACTAGAGTATAATTTCATCATGTTAAATAAAGCTTTTATTAAAAATAATCCCAATGAAATGCAGATTTTTATTCCAATGACCACAATGAATGACAAACGTGAGTAAAATGTGTCTTAAACATCTGAAACTTTTTTTTTCTGCTGCAGGTGAAGTTAAATCAAACTCACTAACATCTGACTGATTTTTTTTTCTGTGTTCATATCATTTCTGAAGCGTGTCGACTGAAACCAGCATTGACATTTTGGACACTTGGAATCCTTTTTGCAGATACGACTTAAGACGTGAAAGATTTAAATCAGTGTCAAATTCCGATCTTTTCCATTTTACGTGCGATGAGACGTGTGGGCTCCATCTCTAATGGTACTTCAGCTCATCTCAACAGTCTACATTTTTTAAGAACGTCATACGTAAAAGGCTCTGTGGCTGCAAAATTCAGATCCTTGAAAGCAATATGTAAGATTCAGGCAGTGACAAAAACATGAAAAGACCTTAAGCTACAAAGAAGAAACCTTTTACAGCACATTATTACTTCATTTGGTGTAGCGTGGAATTATTAAAGTCATTACATTCGATTGCGACTGAGAAGCATGCAACACTGTGCCTTCATAAAACTATTCCTCCTTATTAGCCCTGCAGTGAGAAAGGCTGTATTAAACATCCAAATTACAGTTGCTTTTATGAAACACGGCAGCGCAGACAGACCATGTGAACACAGGTCACAGGTTGTGTTCAGCTTTAGAAAGGTAGAAAACACCAGATAGATTTAGAAAACTATAAATATATGCACAATTCTATGGAGGTGGTTTTGTTTCAGAGGAAAGTTTGATGTATATTTATGTTATATGCACATGCCTCTACGTTCATACATGTCATGTGATGAGAAATGCTTCTATTTCAAGCACAATGGGAACTATTTGTGAAGAACTGTGACCTATTGTACTAATAAATATTTTCTACATACTCCATCCTGTTTGTTCGCTCAAGTGTCAGACTTAGTTTTTTTAATCTCCCACGCACCAGTAACAGGAGCCCTTTTCTAAGAAAGTGTAACTCAGCAGATGTACCCTTGTGTTGATCTTCTTACGTCAGATAAACCTCACAGTTTTGTGCTCGTTTAAGAGGATTCCTCGCTGACCCCCACACACTAATCCTACTTAGTGCCACAGATGTGATAATCCCTAAAAACAGAAATCAACTAATGGAAAAACTGGAGGCTCATCAAAACAAACAGGCGTTGGATTACACAGTCGGTTTATATCATTTACAGTTTGAAAGAAGCGCAGAAGTTTGTGCAGGATGGAGAAAAAAAAAACAACGCGAGTTTTATTAACACCCCCAAAATTTGCAACCAGATACCGGTTAGTTCTTTTTTTTTATTAGACTGTTAATTATTAACCCTTAGTTTAGTATATTTCAGACACAAACATAGTACAAAACAGGAAAAAAACAAAAAAAGATTAAAAAAAACAGAAAATGGAACAACTCTACATGATAATATAGTGGGAAATGTTCTTTTTTTCAGCAGAATGAGAACGATGTATAGTTTGTTTGTTTTTTGATGACCAACTTTCCTGAACTATATCTTATAGCAGCGTATGACGTTCATCACCAATTTTTCCTGCAAATCTGTAACAGCCTAAGTATCACAAGTCTGTTAGTCTTTACATGATCACACACCTGAATCACTTCAAGAAGCGATGAAGCTGTTTCCACGTTTGTTGCTGCTGCAGCCATAATGTGGCTGCGAAGAATTCCGAAAAGGCCTGAGTGACAGTTTGGTTTGGGTTTGGTATGTAAAGAAATGGACTGTTTGTGATGGAGTACACTTTGAGCTGTTCACCATGAGGAAAGTGATTCAAGTGTGTAATCACAGAAAGACTAATGGGTTCAGAAAACTTAGGCATTCACTCAGGTTTTACAGATATGATGAAAAATGCTGCTTTAAAGTTTTTGATTGATATAAATTGCACCCCCTCGGCTCCAAAATAATATCCATTTGACAGCAAAAACACAAGTGAATTTTTCTTCCCATAATTGGAAATAAATTCAGCCGTCAAGGGGTTAATTTGCTTTTATTTGTGCTATAATTATTAAACCATTCCATTTATTCTGCTTATTCATATCACAAGTAAGTGTGAGGCAGGAAGGATGGATATAAAACAGCTGAACCTTTGGAATAAACATTATTTTATACTAGTTTGAAGAGGTCTCCAACTAAACTTGGCTAATATAGCAAAAAAAAAAAAAAAAAAATATATATATATATATACATAGATAGATAGATAGATAGATAGATAGATAGATAGATAGATAGATAGATAATTTACAGTTTTAACCAGCTTTTAGGGTACAAAGTATGGCTCAAAAATACCTCTTAGACTATGCCATATATGTTTGGAAAAACACATTCGCAATTACAAACTGTTAACCATAAAGTTCAAATAATTTTGTTTTGAGATACATTCCTCTTTTATTCCTTTTTCTACACAAGAAAACACCTTTGACTAGGTACAATAATTACGTACTGAGTCCCTTTTACATTTCTTCAAGAATAAATTATAATGTCAATTATTTAATGAGTAGAGGTAAAAATATATATTCAACGTTTATGGGCAACAGAGTAGAATAAATGAAACTAACAGGTTGCTCTTAATATTTCTTGAGCAAGAAAAGTCTCCGGAGGAATAAACTCGTTTGTGATTTTAGCATTTTTCATCATTTTCAGAAAGCAAAACCTCAGTTAATGGAGCCCCTACCCAAACATTTGACCAAGTTTTAACATGAATCAGATACTCATACAAGTTTTGGATATTAAACTGTAGATGAACTAAAAACCTTAAGTCTACTTCTCTTAGTTTTTCAGGTTTATCCCTTAAACAGCTTTTATCTTTTATGTATAGTCAATTATTGTAAATTCACTGACTTAATTTATTATAAGCTGTACTTAAACAAATAAATGAGTCCCAGTTTGTAGATCCTTGGAAACATGGACAGATGGACATCCATAATCATGAAAATCTAATTTGTAAATGAAGTATTCATTCACCACTGGTTCCAGATTGGATTAATTTGGTGAATATCTGAATGCAAAAGTAATCTTTTTAGAGAAACAAATATTCCATTCAGAAGTACAGACATATTTTAGAAATCCTCCTCACGTTAGCAGTGGTTTTAGTGAGTTTTCCTTCTCTTCTTTCTAGTGGAATGAAAGTCATCTACCTTTGATGCGGTGTGGTCGGTAATTTACTTCCCCGTCCTTCTTAATGTTTTTAACAGCTCATCTACTCATATTTATGTAATTTAATTTCCTCAAATTACATCCACAGGGAGAATAATGGCATTGATTAGGTTCTTGCCACTCTATTCAGTTTTCTGTGCTCATTGTCCACCTCTGAACACACAACTGTTTTAGCGTGCCTCCAGGGGCTGGTAAATATAAAATTAGCATTTCTCCAGATGACTGCACTGCTGAGCAATACCTTATCAGAATCATATAAACATCACACATTCAGGGTCCATATATTTACTTTAATAGTTTCTTAGAAATGCAGTGATTCAAATGAAGCTAACCGAGTAGAAAATGTGTGTGAATGCAGCCAAAAGAGGCTCAATTTTCAGTATCAGCCAATGTGTTAAAGTACAGTACATGTATACTTGTGTTCTAAAATAAAAGGAAATACTCTCATTAGAAAGAATAAACACTGGAACTTTAGGTCGTAGTTTGTGATATCTCACAAGTTATCAAAGTGTCCGCTCGGCCGGGTTTGGACCAGGTCTCTGGGCCTGAGCCAGATTCACCACAGAGCCTCCGGCTGGTGAAGACGAGGCATCGGACTCAGTGGGTTGTTGTGGTCATCCGGTGGCTGAGATTCTGACTGTAAAGCAAAGTCAAGGTGACTCATGGTGGGTGAGAAGTCCACTCCAGTCCGATCTGAGCAAAACAGTAGAGGAAAGCCAACATAGGTGGGGCCATGGTCGACCAGCCTAAAAGGAAGAACAAAATGCAGTCAACTCGTACCGTAACTACAATTTGTTTCATTATAATTTAGTCCATAAATGATCTGGAAGTAAATGAGCAGTGAACTGTTACCACAACAACAGCTGAACTGAAGTCTCTTTGCTATACTATGATGCATTTACTGTGTTTATCTATTTATAGCTGCATCTTAGAGGGTCTAGCAGGTAAGGACAGCTGTCTGCACCTCCTCCCAGACTGGCTTGCCTCCAGATTATCTCAGTAACGTGCACCTGCACCCACAATGCTTTTCAATGGTCTATTCTTCTTGATTCATGTCAAAATTTAATTCACACACAGACAGGCTGCTTTATGTCCAGCTGTTGTGTTTGCTGTTTTCCTGTCTGTGTAACAGGGGTTATGTGGACTGAGGAAAGGAGTGAAAACATATTTAGATGATGTCGTTTATACAAGTAAACTAATAGTGTGTCATATGCATGTCAATATGCAAAAAAACACAGCTACTTGACAGCTACTACAGAAAAATTACATTTTCACATTTCACTAAAATGGCACTTCAGACTTAATTATTGATGTTATTTTAATCCCATTAGATGAAAAAGGCAGGAGTTGGACTATTTTCATGCAGACGTTTGAAGTATTATGTACTTCTCACATGTAAATGAATCATTTAAAACCTTTTAGCCTGAGGCGCTGCATGAACTATGAGCACTTTCTTTGCCACCATGCCAGGACGTCACAGTGTTTTTTCTTTGCAGGTATGTAAATTTCATTATCACCCTCAGTGTGAAGTATATCGTCATACCAGTAACATGACCTTTGCTACTGCTGACAATGTAAGACAGTGTAAAAGGTTTTTAAAAATTTAAATGATCCTGGGCCTTTGGACCGTCTTACACGTAAAGCCGATGCTACTATACTGTATATACCATACAGTTCAGTGTTCTCCACATATAGTGCATGTGACTTCAGCCACAACACAATGCAAACCCACAGAATGGTTACGCATTTAGAAAAGTAAAGAGGTCAGAGTGCAGATAAGTTGCTGTTTGCATCACTAAAGATACACAGGCCGTGTGATTTAAAAGTATCGATCTCACGTTAATGAAGCAAACCACAAAGTCCCTTAGTGGATTATTACCGATACTGCAAGAAGTAATGCATTAAGGATTCCATGTGAACCCAAAAGCTGCTATTTAAAAGCACCAATGTGTAAGGTTTAGAGAGGTATAATTACAAGAATTGAATACATTCCTTCATTCATCTTCTATACCCGCTTTATCCTCACTAGGGTCACGGGGAACACATGGAGCCTATCCCAGCTACTTAGGGCGAAGGTGGGGTACACCCTGGACAAGTCGCCAGTTCATCACAGGGCTG
>JAQQZY010000008.1:18218971-18235127 GCA_030068375.1 Ostorhinchus rueppellii
AGAACATGCAAACTCCACACAGAAAGGTCCCAAGGTCCCGCCTGGGAATTGAACCCAGGACCTTCTTGCTGTGAGGCCCGAATTGAATACAAGAAACACAATTATCATTTCATCAGTGTGTAATCAGACAAAAATGAAAAGTGGTTTTGTTACAGTAGAAAGTGTCGATCATGTCAGACATTACATTTCTACTGTACCTCAGAATGGATTTATTATTTTTTCTATCTTATAGCAGGTAGCATCTAACATTTAAGTACAATATTATCACATACTATGTTTGAGTGTGAGCCAGAGTTACTTCATCCTTCACAAAACACCACAGAACAGCAGCTTTAACAAAAGATTTTTATGTTTGCTGCAGCTGCCAAAAATCTTTCTGTTGGTTACAATCTGCAACTTCAATGACGCATCCCACACTGACCCTTTAAAATACAAAAGCTAATGCATGCAAGCAAACTGAATTAAGCCTGATAATCCTTTCTGCTGGGGTGTTTTTATTTTCATTTTCTAATTTAACTGAATTGAAAAGAATAAAAGTGAACCCAGATCCTCTGTTCCATTTCTAGTTCCTAATTTGAATAATTCACGACAGTTGAAGTATTTTCACACAGCTACTCTTTTTTTTTAGGTTACTGTACTTCTAATTTATTTACACTGTGTCTACAGTATTGTGAATGTGAAAGTGGTCCGGAGGGAAATGCGGAGCATGATGTTCTGCACCATTTCCTGACAGCCTGCCAAGCTTCTACAGTTTAACTAATGCACTGAGACTTCACTGGTGATTCTAAACTGACCACTGACCATCTTGAAGTTGTTTATTTTAAGAGATTCATGGAGTGTGACTAAATCAGGGAGTCTGGACAGCTGCTGAAGACTAGCTGAAACAAAGATGTGATAGAACTGGTTCAGAGTCTCAGTTTTTATTTCAGCACCTGACAGAGTGAAGTCATAATTCAGAGGATCTTCTCAGACACAACTTCACTTTGATTGGTTCTGTCACATTTTCAGAAAAGATACTGATACAGATTATTGTAATCCAGGAGAGTTAAAAAAGCAATCTAAACTTTTCTGAGGTTGAGAGACAACAAGGCTCTGACTCGAAGCTCCTGTTGTGTTATACAGCAGGGGAAAAAACATTTTGGACATCCTTAAAATGTTGCACAGCCTCAAATATTGTCTTGAAATATTTGCAGAAAAATCTTGTTTGTGTTTCAAAAGATTTGGTTGTGTCACACAGACAAAAACAAATGCTATTTTTTTTGTTTATTGTTAACAAGAAAAAAATAACAAAACTAAATTATTGACAGTTTCAACATGTCATGTCCTAGATGTGTTTCATTATCTGCTGAAACATACAGTTTTGACCTCAATGGAACAGAGCATGTGCAGAAGGGAATATGTGGGTTTGAAGAATGGAACAATATTTGGCAGAACTCTTAAGAGTGATTCTTAATACAATATTTCACAAACGTATGGGATGTCCAAAACCCTTCTCCCACCACTGTATATGTACCTCATGAGCCCTAAGTTCTAAATAGATCTTTTTATTTATTTCAGATCACACTGCTATCCCTTATTGAAGCTCACAATTTAGTTCATCTGTAGCTGTTTGGTTGGGGACAGTCAGGTTTGGTTCATACTTGGGTTTTACAAAGCATTTACAGCACTTTTACATGCTCACAAATATGAAGCTATGATTCGGTTGCATTTAATGTAGTTGAGATAATCACTGAAACTCATGCAAAAGCATTTTCCGTGAGAAAAATAAATAAGAAAAAGAAACAAATCGGTCTGGTAAAGCCGTAGTATTATCTAGACAACTACACCTAAAGCTTTACTTATTAAGAATGATGTGTTGTCTGCTTGGTTGATTGGTTGTAGGTCGGTCTGATGCATCCAGAGGCATTGTGGGCTGCATTTGTTGACAATGTCTCTGGGAAATCAAAAATAAACCGAGAGAAACTGGACCAATTCTCAAATGAGCTGAGAGAAGTCAGTGTGTGATGTAATGCCAGGCTGGTTTTCACCAAAAATGGGGGAAAGATGTTGATGTTAGCCTGCGTTTATGACTCACTCTGCACTTGACTGTTAGTTTGAGTGTTCAATGTCAAAGCTGTGACACTGCTACCACTAGTAGTTCTCTCTAATCCTGTCTGAACAAAATTTTTCAATGCTGTTTCAACTACACTTTATTCATGGAGGAAGCCTTTCTTATTTTCCAGTGATATAAGTTGGATAATAAATAAGTGAAGACTTTCTTTCTTAGTCTTCGCTTCAGGCTGACTTTACCAGTTCTTGTAAATACATTAGAATATGATATATCAGCATTGAGAAGAGCTCTGGGCGCTGACTGTGCACCAGCTCAGCCCAGTGCTGAGTGCAGATCACTGCTTATCATGTGTAAACAGGCTTCAGGAGGTCCTGCCATCTTGCTTTAGGTACTAAATGAGCCAAATAAAGAGACAGAGAGCAGCATGATGACTGGCACTGCCATGAAGCAGATGTCTACTCTTTGGGAAGATTTCCCTGGGCAGATGCCCCACAGTAACTGCTGCTAAAAGCACACCTACTTCAATGCAGCTTTCTATTGAAAAGTTTGCTGCTTTTACTCAGCTTTCAGATTATTTGTATTGTTAAATTAAACTTCACTAATTATGTGAAATAAAAGAAGAGTGAACACTAGGAGCAAAACTCCACCTGGAAACAAATTAGTAAATGCCAGCTGAAACAATCCTGTAAAATAAAGGCTTAGACAAATCCTATTGAGTGTCAGGCAATTTACCTTGAATGAAGACTCGCTTCCAGAAGATTCTACCAACATGGATCCCCCCGAGGAACACCAGATTAGAGAGGATGAGCATGGCAGTGGAGAAGGCAGAGAGAAGGGCAATGCAACGCCTTTTCATGGCGGCTGAGAAATACTGCTCCTGGGAATTAAGTAAATAAATAAGTAAAGAGCAGGAGAACCGCCTGAGAGTTTCACTGTAAAATGTAGAAACAAAGTACAACAGAGAAGCTGGCACATATGCACCCTGGGATGCTCTACTTGGAAGATTACATTGTATGCCATCAGACTTCATTACGTTTGTAAGAACATGAACCTTTGCTTAAAGCTAGAAGACAAAGAAGTGAGAAAAGCCTGGATCTTCTTCATTAATACTGGTATATACATAAATGCTGGGTGTTTACTCCAAACGCCTACATATAATGTATATAACATGTGATGGGATGGTTTGTGCTTTATCCATGCTTATTTTAACAGCTCCAGGCATTATAGAGCAATATATATGTATGTATATTTAGAGCTTTATATATATTTATATCTTTTTCTGTTGTATTGATAATTCTTTCCTGCTACTTTTTTTCTTATACTTGAATGAAGTAACTGTAACACCCCATAATTTCTCCCTGGGATTAATAAAGTGTTCTGATAATCTGTTTTTATTGGCTTCAAAGAAGTATATGTTAAGGGAGCATCTCTTTAAAAGAAACCAGAAAATGTAACCAGTAACAATGTTTCAGACCATCTGCTAAAGGTTTTAACTTTGCTCTCTCAAAGGTTAAAACTTGCATATAAAACTTACAATAAGAGAATGAATAAATGATGAAACAAAGAGAGATTTGAATCCATTTTCCACCAGAACTCCAGCCCAGTTCATCAGTGCCCAGTACTGTAAGTAGTCATGGCCGCCGTGCCACAGGCAGACAAATCCAAACGCCACAGCAGTGGAGAACACTTTCCACAGAGGACCATGCCGGGAACCGCCCAGTGGCACGTAGATATATCTGGAACAGTGTATAATGTGGCAATATAAATCTTTGGATGCAGTCGGAATGCGTCTCATCAGTCATATAATGTGAAAAAACAGATAATAGTGTGCAAATAAAAAGTGGTTTAAGATGTGGATTTACTGCAGGCAGTGGGTAGTACAGATGTAAAAAGGGAATTTAAAAATGGCACCAAACAGGGCACAAACAGGGCAGTGAATTACAAAAAGCACCTGTCACCAAATTCATAATTTGATGTTCATTGATTTATAATCAAGTAAACGCTGCTCTGACGTCTCATGTAAAAATAGAGGCACTCCAGGTGATTTAAATTCGTTCTGCTGCAGCTGGGTTAATGACTCCAGAGTGGTTTCTGTTATCCACACCAAACACTTGACATTTATTAAACACTTCCACTGCGGACATTGTCTTCTCTGCATCCGATTTCCTCTTCTTGTTTTAGGCAAATATCAAACATGCATGTAAATGTGCTGCTTAAAAATAGCAGCTGTATACTCCTGTGATAACCCACATGATCTGAATAACACTCCAACACTCAGCAGAAAATATCATGCAGCAGTGAGCAGAAATGGGCTCAGGTATCGTGACAACACTGTTTGTCCCTGAAGCAACTTCATCAGGCTATATCACGCCGTCACAATTAACAAGTAAGCATCACTTCTGTGTTGTGTTGCTGAGCTGAGAACTAATTATCCACACCATGCTGAGGCTGATCAATATTCCTGAAAGATGAGCCAGCGTTTTCCAACCCTCAAATACAGTGGCCAACTTGGCCATATTGGAGGATCAAAGTAGGTAGAGAAACAGATGGAAAGGTGTTAAAACAAACTGTGGTGACTGCCCAAACATACTGAGAGTCATCTATTCTGAGGGATTTAAATGTAGATGTATTCTACACAGATGTTAATCAAAATTTTACATTTTAAAGATGACTAAATAAAGGTTTGCATAACTCGTCGACACTGTGAGCAGATGGAGAAAACAGCATGAACAGAAGCCTTAAAGGCTGGTTGAGACTGGTTGACAGCTCCTGATCACTCATGAAGATACACAGCACAATCTCTAATCAGTAATCAGTGCAATCAGAGTCAAACTGAGACAAATGAACTGCCCACAACTAAGGACATTTTAGTTGATGATTAACCCTTCCGTGGCCTTCCGCATCCACATCCCATAGATGAAGGCAGCAGAATGGGGTCGAACTGACCCAGAGGAATACACAATTAATTGGTTAATTGTCATACAAATAATTGCAATTAACAACTGTCATGTGATACCACTGGTCAACTGTAACCCAGTTTAGTCACACACATTCTGCACACTTAATGCAGAAGAACAGTCATTTACTGTTATTGAACACTGGAAAATCTAAATAAATCTCATGTGTTTGCACTTCAATCTTGAAACAATCATTTCACAGACCAAACTTGTCGTAATAACTAAAACAACTGAATTTAGGCTACCACACCTACTGTTCAAGTGAAATTACTGATACAGGCAGGTGCTAATAGAAGCTGAGTGTCTTAATATAAACAGGTGGAGATGCTGCTGGTGCCATTAAACCACAGCAGACGACAGAGACAAAGAGATGAGCATCAGTCAACCTCAAACAGTGGAAAATGAAAGAAATAGTGGCGAGGAATGACATTTCCATGAGTTTCATTCAGCTGTTTTTATGCAGGTGAATGGATACAGTTATCACAAAGCAAAATAAGCGTGGCTTGCTCAAATAATTGAAATAAGGCGATTATGACGGGCCTACCTACGCTCTCAGTTTTCAAGTTGTTTTTCCCAGGATATGGGATCAAATGGTTGTAATCCTTATGTAATATGTAGCAGCAAAAACTCAACTCAATCAAACAGCCGGTAAAAGCTCTTTTGTTGCCCGATACTGAGTGTGTGAAACAGAGAACCTGAGACAACCTGAGGCATACAGGCAGAGAAAGCGTAATGGAATGGGAGAATGAGCCACTTAGCTGCCCAGGGAGACGGGTGTCAGTGAGTCATGTAGAGCACATCATTTCACACCTACACACTCATCTAGCGCTCTTCAGACAACAGAATTTCAGAACTGCATTAAAACCTCTTTAAAAGCACTTCCACAAAAAGGAACACTAGGGTATTGTGTCACAGGTATCATTCAGTATCTGCACTTGGATAATTGCAAACGATGCCATTAAGAAGGAGAGAAAACAATTTGCAATGGACACTGATTAAAATGGAAACCTGCATTTGCAATTTAAATACCGGGATCTTCGCTAAACGGAGTGTGGCCACTTTAATGTCACATACAGCAAATCTCTCATCTTTCGCACCTTTAAAGCAGATGCGAATATACACCACCATTAATGTCACACAAAAACACAAAACAGTCAGCATAAACAGTAATTATTGAAAAAAAATAAAAATAAAAAAAAAAAGAACCTGGAATAGGAAACACTTTGACAGAAACCAAACAGCCGTGTTGCTGTTGCCTTAATGTATCAACCTGCATCTACCAAGTGGACCATAAACTCCCAACAGGCTGTATTCAGCCGGGTGTGCATCATTAAGAGCAGACAAACTAATAACACACGTTGTCCAAAGTAGAAGTGAGCAAACACATAATGCTCCCATTACATATGCACATATTAAACACAGAAGCATTTCTCCAGGGTAGGCAACAGTACCATAACACAGCAACTATTCACCTACAACATGCAAGCTCATAATCATGAAAAAGCCTCCATGCAAATGCACCAGCCGTGTCCATTATGATGACACATTGGGGGCCGGCAGCTGCAGAATAGTAGCTTTTTGTAACGTAATTCAACTGGTAAGTTCAATGCCCTGCAGGAAATGAGTGCTTCAAGTGTACAATAAATAAAAGAAAACGATAAAATGCATGTTTGTCTAAATATATTAATGACTGATGAACACAGTCTAAATTAGACAGAGATGGATGGCTATAAAGATAGATAAACAGACAGAAGAATGGAAAAACATATGGATATAGATGGAACCACCAAGTGATTTGTGTTTTTAGTAAGTATTAATTTTTGTGAGATAATTGTGCATTTTTAGTAAGAATTAATGTCTGAATTAGTCTGGCTCGCACTTTGAAGTACCTCTTACCTGATGAGCCATCGATACAGGCCCTCATCAAAATGCCTGAGAGGGAAGAAAAAAATAGCATGTTTGAGGCACAAATTTACATAATAATAATGCACTAAGAAACACCTGAGGACTGGGCTTCATATGAACTGAGGCAAACACAGTATGCATGAAGAGGTGTGTGTTTGTGCTCACTCTTTGTTATTAAGAAGATTAGAATAAGGTTTTTTTCTTTCTCCCTCCAACCCATAAACCGACACTGCTTCTCCAATGATATCGATGGACAGCTTTATGCATTCCATCAGTGTTGTCAACATCGGCCAGCTCAGCACACAGTCTGGATTGGAGTGCGTCCGTATCAGCACATTGGACAGTCTAATGAATTTTTACTGCAGATCCAACGCACCCCCTTCCATCTAAACAAGAAATGTCTACTTATTAATTACATTTAAAGCACAGACCCTTTGCTACAAGCATGCAAACAACATTAGCAACACAAAATGTAGTAATATTTCAGTTGACTGCTGTAAATGGTGTGCTCCTAATCTACATTTGCGAGCAGCCGGCACATAAAACACCTTCTGTCTGACGTTTATTGCTTGGAAACTTCAGTTAACACAAGTAAACTTGGTAATATTTTCTGATCTGAAGTTATATTGTAAGTGCTTGAGTCTTGATGCCCTGTGTAACAAATACTGCAATGTGTGCTCATTAACTTAAGCAATTGTGACCCCTTCTGCTTAAAATTGGGATAGTTTGTTGCATTGCTTTTTTATTAGCATGCTACATTTCAGCAGTCAACAGAGATTTACTTTCACTACATCTAGTATCTTTTGCGTATAACAAACTGATGACAGCTTTCCTTTAAGATTATGTGCGCATGTAATACATGTGTGAACCTGCCATGGATTCACTTTTGCATTTCAATAAAAAAAACAATTTTACAAAGTTGAATCAGAGGGATTATATAACTGGGAAGATACAGATCCTTTTTAAAAAAAACAGCAAATGCTTCTAAATTGCAATGAGTTTTGTGATTTAATATGTCACAACTGTTTTGTTGTACGGAATGATTGACTTTACTGTTTAGAAAGGCTGTGAAACTGTATTTTTATTTATGAATAGCATTCGTCACAGCAAACAAGCCATTTTAAGTTGAATCTGAGACTCTGTTCCCACTGGTGGAGGTGACCTATTGTTCTGATTGCAGGTAATGACAGAAAATGAAACAAATTTGCTGTGCTCAGACAGAATTTGATTGCCAGAGCCCACTGACCACTTCAAGCACTTGACATTAAACGCACCTTTTCTTCAAACATACCAGAGATGCTAGCTTTTCCCATGGACTGAGGCATTAAGGAATGCTGCACAAAAAACGTGAGATATACTGCATTTCTGTCTCAGCGGTGTTAATTTGTGTTGTGCACACTGACCTCCACATCCCTGTGAAACTGTACATGATGCTGACACAGCGAGGAAGCCTTGGGGGAACGAGTTGATCCATTGTAGCCAACATGGACGGAAGGCCGAATAGTACAAGATACTTCACATAGAAGAACTGGACCAGGGCCAGGGCCAGACCACCTGCAACAGGGTAAAAGCAGGTGAAAATTGACATTGTAATGCAAACAGTACTTTCTAAAATGCTTCTTTCTTGTGTTACATAATGACAAAATTGTGTCCTTCTGATATTATAAGAAACACAGCTTCACAGATGAAAAGATTTAATGCAATGAAACAATGCCACTTCAATTTGTGAAAGAAAACATACAAGAAAATACAATAAGAAGATGGATGGATGGATGGATGGATGGATGGATGGATGGATGGATGGATGGATGGATGCTTAAACACACACAGCACAGATAAAATGACTGCAGTCAGAATTGAGGCCACTGAGAAAACCACTCATCAGCATATCTGATGGAGTTCCTACGGGAGTAAAAGCCTTTGAATTCTGCATCTCATAAGCATGTTCAGTGCATGTAAAGGAGCAGAGAAACTATACAGCAGAAAAGTAATATTTATTTATGAATAAATACACAACAGTGGAAAAACTATGCAAAACACAACATTAGAGTGTAAAAACATTTTTGGTTCATTATAAAACACCAACAGGACAACAGTTCAGCTGCCACAGTCTAGGTAATTAATGAGAAACTATAGCAGTTACAAGGGAATGTAGAGGTAGGAAAATGTGGACCAGTGTTTACCTCATCAAGAAGCACATTTGTTTTAAGCTTCTTCCAGTTAATTTCATAATGTTGAGATAATATGGGTCCAAAATTATGCACAAAAGCTGGGTTTTTATTGAGAAAATTTGTTGTGTGCTTGTAACTTGGCTGTGTACAGTTTTTAGACTTACCCAAAGCCCAAGGAGGAAGAATCTCTAAATAGGTCTCATTGCTCTGGATGGAGTGCATGTACATCATGTGAATCATATATTCTGCAATACACCACCACACTACGATGCGTCCTGTCCTGAGCATCAACAAACTTAACGTGGCTCCATTTCTGTCTGTGTCCTCTGCAGGGCTCTGCATCTACAAGCACAGAGAGTGACATGATGTTGAAGCTGCAGTATTCAGTAGGTCTTTTTAGTGTCACTAACCAAAGATTCCACTATTATCTTTCAGTATAATGAAGATGATTTGATGACTAGAACAATGAATTTTTAAGCAAGTTTACTCAAATCTGTGGTTCTGGAGTATGCAGGCAATGATAACCAATACAGTATTGACATCACAATCACTGCAATAATTAAAAATAATCAGAGACCCACAGGTAATACATTAATGGAACTATAGACACATGGAATACATACTTAAATTAAATAACGGGGATATAACTATGAAGACGTATTCCAGTTAGTGCATCTCTCTCTACATTGGTGGGTCTCATCTTAAAGCCATGGTCATCTTTCATTGAAGCATTTACGTCAGAGGGGGCCTCTTTTCGGTGGGCACATGATGAACATGGTGTGTGAATGGAAAATAAACATAATAACATGATATCAACATTGTTATTCAAGTGGGTCTGAGAGGAAACAAGAACTTCTGTAGTGTCTGTTTCCACAAATGTATCCGATGATGCAGACTTTGGCCACTCAAAAGCTTTTTCACACTGGCAGGAAAAATAAATACATGATTGACAGCTGTAGTTACCAATCACTGTTAAGATTTTCTTTATCATGCTTCTACTGTTCTAGTCTGTAGCTCCACACAGAAATTTGTAAAAGCATCTTCTTTTTTCCGCTGGATCAGTTCATCTATATTTATATTTAATATTTTGATTTAGACCAAGGGTGTCAAAAAAAATGGCCAAAATCAGCCTACCAAAGGGTCCAATAGAGCCTGTCGGGTGAATTGGTGGAATGCAAAAATTAGAAAATTGACAAAATGTGACATAATTAATATAGTTCAGGGGTCACATACAAAGCAATTTAATCTCAAGTGGCTCATATCAGTAAAATACTATCATAATCACCTATAAATAATGAACTTTTCACATTTTTCTCTTTTTTTTAAGTGGAAAAAACTACATAAAAATATTTATATTTACAAGCTATACTTTCACAGAAAATGTAATTAACCTGAACAAATATGAACAACCTGAAATGTCTGAAGAGAAGAGCAATTTCAACAATATTAATCCTGTTGGAAAATGTTTGTGCCTTAGTGCATCTGCACTGCACATAACTGAGGCATAACATTATTAAAATTGCACTATTTTTCTGGAGCTAGTTCAGGTTGTTCATGCTATTGATATTTTTTAAAGGTTAGTTTATAGATGTAATCATTTTCATAATGTAATTTTACCTTCTTTTTTTTTTTTTTTTACTTTAAAACATAAAGAAAGGTTTAGTTTTGACATTATTTACAGGTTATTATGTTATTATTTTACTGCTCTGGCCCACTTCAGATCATATTGGGCTGTATGTGGTCCCTGACCTAAAATGAGTCTGACACCTCTGATTTAGACCAAGAGAAGTAGGAAGGCGTGTATTTTCAATTTCTGGAGTTTTTTTTTTTCTCCCTGATTTTGGCTCCTGCTGCTTTAAAGACGAAAGCACCTGAAAATGGATTTTTGTGGTGGAAGTGAAAAGTGAAGAAGCAGCACTTGTTAACACCATGTTTAACCTCCCACTGTCAGTGACGGACAGTTCACGCTGGTTGCACTGGTCAGCTTCCAGGTGTTAACAGGGTGTTCCTGAAAAAGTGAACACTGGTAGCAAAATAAAGGCCCTTTCATAACATTCCGAACATGGCTTCCATCACCCAACTGCTAGAGGAATGACCTTTCACTGTGAGACATATAGTGGGTGTCCGTTATGTAAAGGCTCTTTATAGCTTTATTTAGACACAAGAAGCTGTGGTAGTGCTCAGAGCAGCAGCTGAAATCTGATATCTTGAATAACGAGTCACATTTATATTCTCACAGGTGGCGTCATGAGTGAATGTGGGGGGCTTCACAACTATTCTTATCAGTGAAAATCTAATCAAATTTCCTTTTATTAGAGTATTCCGGTACATTTTTTTTTTTTTTATTAGCCAGCACTTTGTAAGCACAGGTTCAAAAGAATGAGAACTGAGGGGCAGAGAGGGAATTGTGGTTCGATTATTTTGAATATATGAGGTATCGCACCATGGAAAAGTAGGGGAAAAAAAGATTTTTAATATCTGAGGTGAGAAAAATCTTCTCAACAACTAACACTTGGTTATTTGCTGTTTGCTTGTGTGTAAGAGATTAAAGAGGGTAAGCTGGAAAGACAATTTTCTGACCATGATTCTGGTGTAGTTTAAGGTCACATATGTGTTATCTATCAACGCAGTCCTCTTTAGGGTGACACGTGTCATTTTACTGCAGTGTTAGACTCCTTTTCATACAGAAGCTTTGGTCTGGAAGGGTTAAAAAAAAACAGTGGCAGATAAAACCTTATCATGTCTTTAATATTTCTTTCAGCCGCATGCTTTGAAAGCAGGAGCATTGTGCCTTAATGGAAAACATAGCAGCATGAGTCTCGTTAGAAGTAAAACCAGTCTTCTGCAAGTTTTGTCCAACAGCAAATGCCAGTGATGTTTAAAGTTACCGACTCTACCTCAGTTAAAATGAAGACTGACATTAGTTATCAGATGGGGTGAATTAAACACATGCTGTTTCATTGACCTGGCATTTGTCCTTCATCACCTCCGCCTATAAGGTTATGTTTTTGCCAGTTTGTTTCTTTTTTAGCAACATAACTCAAAAAGTTAAGGATGGATTTTAATGAAATTTTCAGGATATGTCCGCTCTGGGTCACGGAAGAGATGATCAAATTTTGGAGGCGATTCGGATCACCATCTGGATCCAGGAATTTTTTAAAGGATTCTTTATCATTGCGAGATAGGGCATGGTGGCACATAGTTGCATATGAGGTCATTCAGTGCCGTCTAGTGGAGGACAGTTCAAACACGAACTTGGCGGAGGTCTGCCCTCTCCGAGTGCTTTTCTAGTTGTTGATCAACTTTTCAGTCTAAACTCATTTGACAGTGCTGTTACCTAAGTACATTGGAGGTGCATTTAATCTGTCAGTCCGAGCATGTTAATGTAAGGTGTTGTGGAATTTGTAGTTAATTTGAAAAAAGAGCATCATATTTATGTAAGAAAACTGGACTGGCGGGGTAACTGTAAGGATTTTATTTACTTATAACAGCGGTGTCCAACCCTGGTCCTCGAGAGCTACTATCCTGCATGATTTAGACGTTTCCCTTTTCCAGCACTCCTGACCATTATAATCAGATTTCTGAAGAGCTTGGTAATAGGCTTATCATTTGAATCAGGTGTGTTGGAAGAGGGATACATCTAAAACATGCAAGATAGTAGCTCTCGAGGACCAGGATTGGACACCCCTGACTTAGAAGAACAATATATTCTGAAAAATCAGACAGAGCCACTGGACTGCTATTTTGAAACCTAGAGTTTGCATTTTGGCCATGGAGCATAAGGGTGATGGGTGAGGAAATGCTAAACGGTAATTTGCTGTACCACTAAAACTGTGAAGATTTATCAAACATATCAAACATCCAAGCACCACCGCTGTTGAACTGTGTGACGGGAAAAAGATACGTTTTGCCAATAAAAGCCTGACCTAGCAGACACCCAAGTTTTCTATCCAACCTAAAATATTATCAACAGAGAAATTAAAGATCTGAACACTGGCACACATACCAAGCATTTTTGGAGTGAAAGTGGGTGTAAGTGTATGGGAGCCAGGCCTTTCTGTAGCCAGTACTACACTGTGAAATACTTCGCATTGTCTTCATTTTTTCAGTCCTTGCTTTTTGGGAACAATGCATTAAGGAGCAAGAGGTTGATAGTTTTTTTTAAAGGCCAATATAATAATAATTATAGTTTGAGGAAGGAAAAACCTTATACCCAATTAATCAACTGAAAACACCTAACCCCCAAATATTTGGCCAATGAAAATGCATTGTGCATATAAAAAACTGACTACGTTCTCTTTATGCAAAACAGGAACCCTTCGTCAAAGTAATAAAAGATATGAATCAGTGAACATCACCTCAAAGCAATTCATTGATGTGGGATTTGACATCTAATTAACTGTACAAAACCTTGTTGGGAGCAATTTTTATCTTTTGACCTACATATTATTTTCCCTCAAAGTGACTATTTATATTTGAGAGGCCTATTAATAACCATCAGCCCCAACAAGAGACACTGATAGTTGTGATAGTTGTAATAAATATATCTCTAAAAGCTTCCTGATGAAAAAGTGGGTACTGAAAACAAACGTGTACTTAACACGAGCAACCAACCTCAACCTGTCATTCACAAAAAAGTGGCAATTCTAGACTAAATTGCTGCTTACTTCAGGAATAGCAATTGCTAGATTGCTTACCTGCTGAATATAGTCTTTGTAAGTGATAATAGGTCCATTGTAGAAAAAGGGGTGGTAGAAAGTGTATGATAACAACCAACAGAACTGCACTGCTCCACCAGGTTGTGCAGGGCACCAGCAGTGCTCCTGGCTGTAACTGATGAAGCGTAAACCACAGACAGCAACGCTGAAGAGAAGCAGATAGTACTCCTCCTCGGTCTCATACCAGCCCCTCTGTGTAACACAATGAGAAGGCCAATTATTTTTCACCTCTTCCTGGGAAATCCTACACTTTAATAGTGACATGGTGACACTACATATACAGATTTTTTCACAGTTCTTTTAAAAATGACCAAAATGAGACAGTAAACAGCAAACTTACAACAAAATCAGTCAATACTCATCCGAAACAATAATAGCTGTAGCAGTAAGACAGCTGCTAATGAGGTATACTGAGTGCCACCCCTGTTTGAACACAGCACTCAGCTGTATGTGTGTACACACAGGAGGGGAAGAGGTGGATTGTCACATTGAATATTGAGTTTTGTCAGTTTTTATTACCTATTTTAGATGGTCTGGTACATAATTATATCCAGTTTGTTAGGTGTAGCTGCAAATACACCTGTTTGTTGAAAGAACTGCAGCCACATGATGTTAGAACAAATGTCTACTGATGATCATACTACATTAAAAGGAGTTCCTTAGGAATCAAGTCTTTTTCTTTTTACTACATGATTTTTAATGGATTTTATGTAATTTATTATGAGGTATTATTACTGTCACCCAGGAGTAGAAATAACCTGTTCTAGACAAGGCTTTCAATACATGTACACAGCTTTGTATCTTCTGGTGTGGGTGTCATTGGTCTATAGTCAGTAATGGAGCTAAGCAGCCAGAATCATGCAAGATCTTTTGTTATATTGCGCCCTCTTGTGGAAGCACAAAGTGAAACACTTCCATACAGTAAATCTAGTTCAACCTTAGTGAGATTTTAGAGAATGTGGCCTTCTTTTATAAATTGGCAAATGGTAAATGAATCACAAAAACAGTAAGGTCTTGCTCTTTTAACTCACCTGGATGTCTTGTAGTGTCTGAAAATGCAGGGTGGAGAGCAGCAGTAGGTTACAGGCCCAACACAGAGAAGGTCTTCTAAGCTGCGCTACTAAAAATGAAAGGCCAAGATGTACCAGCAGTACAAGTATACCTTTTAAGCCCAATAGTCTACTGGCTGCTACAAGGCCGAAAATGGTGAGAGCTGGCACCCTGAGCTGTTGGCGAAATATCAGCACAGTGTTGAATTAACACATTCCCTTCCTGTTAGCAATCTTACAATTGATAATACAGAAACAACTGCTTCCTACCTTGGGGTAAAATATGCTGGTCAACCTTGAGATCACACCATGCCAGAGCAAACTCCACAGTAAAGATTTCTTTGCCCATTCAGTCCAGAAACTCCATTCAAAGTCTGTGTGGTCCTGACAAAAACAACTAGTGTCACTTTAGATCTTGCCAATTGTTAAAGTTTACTTAGATATTATATGTGTGCCATCAGCCAATACGACAAAATGCAAAAATCTGCATTCATTTCCCCACCAAAATACTCAGTCAACAAACTAATCAGACTTGTGTTAACTTACCTTGAAATGATTTACAAGCCCTTTTTCCAACTGGAATTCTCTCTCTAATCTTGCTTCATGCTCTGCGGTGAAAGGCAGGGGAAGACATATTTTTTTATTTAGTTCTCTACCATCAGTTGTGAGGTCTTTTTTAAAAAAAGTTATTTATTTTTATCCATTTAGAATAGATAACATTCCTGTGTACCTCTTACCTTTGGAAAATATGTGCAGTTCATAGAAAGAGTACAGATGAGATCCAAAGGACAGCACCCAATAAGCAAGGATTTCAGTCCAGGGCAGAGGCGCTACCTGGGCCTTTGGTTTTGATGTCATTAGGCAAAATCACTCTGCTTTATACTATAGCATATCTACAACAGAGGCAGTGAGATATGCACACAAACAAGGTAATATACAGTTCTTAGTTAAACTGGGTTAGATAACTGTTCACTACATCTGTGTACATTTGACCGATGTGAGCAATGTTGTAAGTTTAACTTTAATTCAATGTAATGAAGGGTCAACTGATTTTTTTTTAAATGTAGTTTGATTGACTTCAGAAAATAATTATTTTTATCAATAATGTATTTTCTTTGCTTTTCAGAAACACATAAAATTATTAATCTGATATATATATATATTTTTGTGCAATTGTCTGAGGCTACCATCACCTTTACATGATTTCTACACATGCAGGGATTAAAGCAAAAAAAAGTCATCTGACTGAACTTTTTTTCCAATTAGATATCTGATCAAGTATCCCACTACACCCTTTCGAAAACCC
>JAQQZY010000008.1:18271424-18286229 GCA_030068375.1 Ostorhinchus rueppellii
GTTTTCCCTTTGGCCAACTTTCTTTGACCTCAAGCAGATGTGCTATGTTTGTAAAATGGCCGGAATTCTCCTTTAAGTACAAAAGGAAGACTTATGTTAGAATGCAGTGTAAAGTTAAAGCTTTAATGATATGCATATAGTCTATTACCAGGTATTTAAGTAAGCAGCCATAGCGTTCCTAGTCCTGTGGTTAAGATCAAAGTTCAGTCTCAACATATGGATAACAACAACTAAATATCAGTCAGCTACTACCTAATTCACGCTTCACTTTCACTTCATCTCATGACATAACTCAGAAGAAAACATCCAGTTCCAGGGTGTCAGTGATTCGATTAAACGACTCATTCAACCTGAAAAAAATGATATTCTCCCATCCCAGCTACCCTATAAAACACTAGCACTCCAAAGAATATGTTGAAAGATCACTGAACCTCAAACTTGGTTTAACAATGGAACATTAGTTTACCTCTCACACACATACGTACGTATATGTGTATGTATATATCCAGTAGGCTATTTAGAATCAGCTTCCCCAGTTGAGCATGACAAAAACACATTTAATGTATCAATAGATAATGATGGATTCCATGATCTGCAATTGCTTATTTAATCTCAGGTGTGTGTTTTATATGTATTTTTTCACAACTCTTCTGTATCTTCTGTATGTATGCATATTAAGATTGACAGTTAAGACAGGCATACACTTTTCATTTCCATTCTATTACCCTAGGATAAAACCACTTTCCTCACTCAAACCTATATTTTGTACACATTGTACAATGGACTATATAATCAAACTGATTTAATTGTACAGTTTAATGCAAAATTTGTGCAACAAATCCGCTGAAGTATGTTTTTGTTAACCCATAAAGACCCAAACATCCACTGTCGTGTATTGGTCTAAACTGTTCATTAATCCTATCAATACATGCAAATAATTGGTGTAAAATACAGTTTGTCATCTTTGCATGGTTATCAGATTTAACCCATTTGGATGTTCAGAGGCTCGGTAGTAAACATGAAAATGCTGTCATCTTCTACAACAATAATTCACCAGTAAAACCCATGGAGTTGGATCCATGACAGTGGATGGACACACTAGGTTTATGTTCAATTAATGTTATGTTTTATTGAAAAAGGCACTTTTTATTCATTATTTTCTGTTTTGATATAATAACCTTTGGCTCTTTCAGCTTTTATGAACATTTACATGACAGTCAGTTAAACATAGTAAAAGGTTAAACATTGAGAAAAATTCATTTAGTAACTGCCACAAAAGTCACACTGGATCCATATGGGTTAAAATATGCTATAATGCTCTTTTTATTCTTATTTATACACATCAGTAATCACCTTTGATCATGTAAAATGATTACATACTGAGCCCCAGTTACTGTTTATCTATCAAGAATAAATCCCATTGTTACAATCATTTCATGAGGAGAGGTAAACATGTTTTATTCCAATTTTCTTTCAGTGCAGTTATAGAGTTGTTGAATTAACATGATGGAAGTTTGGATTTGGTAAATGGATAAAAATCAAAAAAATAATCAGCCTTATGCTGAAACTGTTTTTGTATTAATTGAAGGTCATATAAGATCATTTTGTTTCTTTCTTTTATTAATGTGTATGTACAAGTACAGTTACTTTTAATGCCTTGGCCTCTACAATATGTGAAGGAAGACGAAATTCTATATATTAACCCATAAAGACCCAAACATCCACCATCTACCAAAATCACTTACTGATAGAAACTGTTTAATCCCTGTGGATCCACTAATCCATGTCAATACTTGGTGTTACCAGTGGAGGCCAGTTACTGTTTGAAACACTGTCATCTTCTACAACATTGATTCACCAGTAAAACTCATGGAGTTGGATCAATGACGGTGGATGGAAACACTTGGTTTATGTTCAGGAAATGAGAGATTTTGCTGAATAAGTCCCCTTTTCTTCAGTTTTCTCTGTTTTTGATACAGTAATTCTCAACTTTACTCTGAGTTTTTATGAACATTTACATGATCAGTAAATTAAATGTAGAAAAATACCAGATTTTCACAGAAAAAAAAAATCCAAAAATATAGAAGACAATGTTAAAGTAAATAGTGATATATCACATAAGGAAGATTACATAGAGTAAAATTCATTTGGGAACTGACACAAATGCACTGCAAATTATTTGGTTCTTACCAAGATATTAGATTTAGAAGTATTAGAAAATTTATCTTGTTTTAAGAGTTAATTTCTTATTTTAAGTGTTCATGCATCTGTAGACATGCTTATTTCTAGACTAAATCTTAAATCAAGAAATCTTGCCAAGTGAAATTATCTTGCTGCATGGACAGATATTTCACTTGTTTTGAGGACTTTTCCCCTCAGATTTAGTGTTTTTGTCTTGTTTTTAGGCACTCCTTTTTTGCAGTGTGTCACTGGGTCCTTATGAGTTAATCTAGTGGCCATAATTGATCATGTTTTTAACTAAATGGCCAAAATTTGGACATTTTATGCTGATCTTGTTGATCTTGAAGTCCTGGGTGTCTTGAAGCACTGAGGTGTCTGTCTATATACTGTCTGTATAAACACTATATATATTCCTGTCTGCATGTGTATGGGTGTGTGTGTGTTCCACAAGGTCAGTTCATTCTAGCCATCATTGGAGGCGCCTGAGAAGACAGAGGAATGTCACAGGCCAGTGCAAAGAGTAAAACTGTCTCTCTTTCTGTCTCTGTCTTTCATTCTCAGTCACACCAGCACATACTCATACACACCTCTACTAACTTCTTGCCAGTTTCAGAGAAGCCTCCTCCCACTACAGCCTGGCATCAGATCAGCACTAACCTTGAATACTCCTAAGAAAAAGACCACTTCTCAAACTTAATGGACAGATAAGACTTCTGGACTCGCTCCTGGGACATATACATCATACATACAGATCTCGTTTTTCCACAGAAGCGATCCTGCAGAAGATTTATTGACTGCAGACTAAGCAGCAAACATCCAGAGTCTGTCTCAGGTAGGCATTAGCAGTACTGAAGATGAGAGGAGGCATCTGCTCTGTCTTTTTTGTGGTGTTTGCAGTGCCCTTGTTCTGTGGCCTCAGCTGCTGGGGTAAAACTCCCGATGATGGTGTCAGACCCAGGCCCCCACACATTATCTTCATCATGGTAGACGATCAGGGTTATGGAGACATTGGCTACCATGGCTCCGACATCCACACCCCTGTGTTGGACCAGCTGGCAAGAGAGGGGGTCATACTTGAAAATTATTACGTCCAACCCATCTGCTCACCCTCTCGCAGCCAACTCATGACAGGACGGTGAGTGATTTCCTTATATTACATTATTTTTGCAACAGTAAAAAGATCTAATGGGATTTTGTGTAACTGCATTCAACATTAATGGCTGGATTTTAATCACAGAAACAGTATCCATATGGTGAATTAAGAACTGATTTAATGCAAAATGAGAAAAGCCAATTTTGTGATTAGATTAATCATGAACTTAACCAAAGTTAAAGTTAATTAGCAATGAAAATATAATTTGGTAAGGTGAAATAAGATAAAAATGTGAGTTTTCAGAGTACAGTGAAGAAACAAATGTAACCGCAGGTACTGTCAGCCTTGTTTTCCTCCAGTGTTAATGCATAAGGGTGTAGAAAATGTAGACTTTAATGGTTGTGTAAATCACGGTTGATATCACACTTTCATTTATCCTCAGTTTCTGTAAATCGTCTTTCCTCATAATTCCTGTAACTTACCATTAGACTAAAACTAGTTAATTCCTTCAAATATACCTCAAAATAAAACTATATGAACTCTTAAAAAAACACACACACACAAAATCAAAAGGAAAGACTTATTAACTATAATAACTTTACTATTGATGCGTGTATATAGCTTATTAGCAGCTGTTTTGTATCTTAGAAATATCAAAATAATATTTTAGACGGTCTAAACAATATGTATGGATGATCAGTTTCATCTCATTGTTATTCTTTTTTCTCCTCTTCTGTCACTCTGTCACTGTGTTCTTGTCGCCAGCTACCAAATTCACACTGGCCTCCAGCATTCAATCATCCGTCCACGCCAGCCCCTCTGTCTGCCCCTGGACATCCCCACCCTTCCAGAGCGTCTGTTCAAAGCTGGATATGCCACACACATGGTGGGCAAATGGCACCTGGGCTTCTGCAGACCGAGCTGCTTGCCAACAGGACGCGGTTTTGAGAGTTTTCTGGGCACACTGACCGGAAGCGGAGACCACTTCTCCTATCAAAGCTGCGATGGGGCTGAAGCCTGTGGATTTGACCTGCATGATGGAGAGAAACCTGCCTGGGAGATGACTGGAAACTATTCTACTCTGCTCTATATTGACAAGTGAGCATCAATGTTTTATCATTTCATCACTTTAAACAAACAGAGGGAATTTTAGAATCTGCTCTCATTTGGATTTCACTGGGTTCAAGTAAAAAAAAAAAAAGAATGTTGATATGATTTGAAGCAACTAATGTCAGCAGGTACCATTTTCTATCATTGTTGACGGATTTGAAATCATCCCTACAAACATGTAACAAACAGAATAAAATAACTGACTCGTGAATGAGAGCTTCATGAGCAAAAATAGGCTGAAGGTCACTAACTGACTCATAAATAAATGAGAAAATCATTGAAAGGCTTAAAAACAATGGTGCTCAAATAAAGACAGGAAGGGATTTCCACATGAGTCATGATAACTGGGCTAAGAGGAAGCCTCAGTGTGTCCAGTACTGTCGACTTCTCTGGACTCCAAGGACTCTGTGATAGATTATCACAAAGTGGGAAATTGAAATGTGCTCCAATTAGTGTGTGTTAAATGTATTGGAATAACTGGTCAGTGTTAGCTTTAACCATGTGGTTGACACAGTATCTTATCTATATAAATAACTGGGCTCCTATCAAGCATCACTGTGACAGTAGAGATAGATTCATAACGTAAACACTACACATTCATTGTTCATGAGTGACCTGATTTCTAAAACTGACGTGGTTGTGAACATGTGATTTACTGAACATGTCTCTGTCCAAACAGAGTGAAGCAAATCCTGAAGAGCCATGACCCCCATAAGCCCCTCTTCCTCTATCTGTCACTTCAGGCTGCACATACACCCTTACAGGTACCTGATCGTTTTCTGCATCACTATGACACTCAGGGAAATCGACTCCGACGCCACTATGCAGCCATGTTGAGCTGCCTGGATGATGGGGTCAGACAGGTTGTCCAGGAGTTAAAGACAAATAGCCTCTATGAAAACACTGTGCTGATCTACTCGTCTGATAATGGAGGACAGCCACTCTCTGGAGGAAGCAACTGGCCACTGAGAGGTGGAAAAGGCACCTATTGGGAAGGAGGGATCCGAGCTGTGGGCTTTGTCCACAGCCCCCTTATGAAGAGGAGGGGTGTTGTCAGCCATGCTCTGATCCATATATCAGACTGGTTTCCGACATTACTGGGACTAGCTGGAATCGTGCAGTCCCACCATGGCCTTGATGGTCATAATGTGTGGAGGACTATCAGTGAAGGCCTTCCCTCTCCTCGCACTGAAATCCTTTTTAACATTGACCCAGTCTCCAGGAAGCCTGAGGAGCCATATGATAAGGCGTTAGTCCTTAACGGCTTTGGTATCTGGGACACAGCAGTGAGGGCAGCGATTAGAGCAGGGGACTGGAAGCTGCTGACTGGTAACGTTGGCAATGGGGACTGGATACCTCCACACTCTATGCCCAGTGGTACACAACAGTGGCATGGTCTTGAGAGGAGGCGCAATAAGTTGGGGAAATCAGTGTGGTTGTTTAATGTCACCTCTGACCCCTATGAGAGGTCAGATCTGGCAGAGGCTCGCCCAGAGGTTGTAAAACATCTGCTGACCCGACTGGCAGAGTACAACCAGACCGCTGTAACAGCCAGGAATCCACCAGATGATCCTATGGCTGACCCTGAACTTCATGGAGGGGTGTGGAGCCCTTGGTTGGGTGTAGAGGGGCACGAAGGGGATAGTGAGGAGGAAGATGGAAGGAAAGATAGAAAGACAAAGATGAAACAGTGCAAGGTCTGCAAACTTAAAGCTCTGTTTAAGAAGGTGGGATCACGTCTGCAGAGAAATACTCTTTTCTTCTAAAAGCTTCAGAAAGCAAGATTAAAAAAACAGACAAACTACAAAGAAACAGCAAGGAAAACAGACTCAAATACAGAGCAGCAGACAATCACATCAGATGGATAAGATCAAATACTGCAGGTATTTAGATAAACAGGCAGCCTGATAGACAAAGCAGACAGGGCTGTGTGGCTGAACATCATGACTCATTCACTGTCCTCTGGACAAACTGCAGAAGGGTAACTTTGGACCATTGTTGGCCTGTGTAAGGAGCAGTGCGTGTGTCATTGCACATATATGCCTGTACTCATGGCCACATTTTGATTAATACAGAGAGATAGAGTGTGTGCATGTGGAAGTGAGGCCTGGAGAGATGAGATGAGGAAAAAAACACACGAAGGATGACCTCTCCATGTCTCATCTCCTAATCATCCAAGAAGACCCTTTAAGGGTGACGCGAATAAACCCACAGGGGTTGTTTTTGTCAAATGTCACCTTGGTCTTTCATTCTTAAGGGTTATACCAATGTTCTCATGCTCAGAATATACTACATTCTCTTTCAAAGACCTCTGACCACCATTCACTGTCCCGCCACTGCAGCAACATCTAACCAAGAAAGGCTCAGTAGCTGATCCAATCTTTGTTTTATCCAATCAAAACCCAAATTGTTGCTGATTTTATGTGTTTTATTATGTTGAAAATTGGTTGAAATGAACCAAATAAAATCATGACAACTGAAAATGACTTGTAGCATCTCATGCTTACAGCCTCTCTGGTTTGGAGCCACAGACTGAATGACTTGTGAATGTGTATTATGTAATTTCAGCAGTTACAGGCCTCTTACTAAAAACAATGACAATACATTTATTGTAGTTTGGTGAAGTAGTGTGGGATTAGAGGAGCACACAAGCATTGCTGATGAAAATCGGATGTGATGCTAGCAGGAATCATTTTATAGATGAAATAATGTAATACAGCTTTACTCACAATACATTTAGCCCAGTACACTCTCTGGCCAGTTTATTAGGTACACTTAGCTAATATCATATGTACCCAGTGCTATTGCTGGTGAGTGTGTATACTGCTGCTGTTGCCCATTTGTCTCTAACACTGATGTGCTGTAACTACAGAGGTGCTCTTCTGCATACTTCAGTTGAAATCAGAGCTTTTTGACTTGCTATGTTGCCTTTCCATCAACTCAAACCAGTAAGTCTATTCTCCACTGACCTCTATAACCCATCAAGAAAACTGCTGCTCACTGACAGTAAGCCCTAGAGATGGTTGTATCCCATTTCTACCTATCTCCCATCTCAATCCCAGTAGATCAGCAGTTTCTGAGATATCTGGAACAGACCATCTAGTGCCAAAGTTACTTTAAATCACCTTTGTTTCCCACTCTGATGCTTGGTTTGAACCTCATCAGATTACCTTGGTGAAAGGAAGGGTAGGCCTGGACATTAATGTAGGTCATATATATACAGAGGTAAATGATTCACCTACATCCACATCTATGGGCAAACCTACTACAGTGCACCAGTTGGCACCAGACCCTAATTTTGTGCCATGAAACTGCTTATCACTGCACCAAAGGGTACCTAATATCGCTTGTTTTACCTTTAAACCAGAAGCTTTTTGGTGTTATTGAGCAAAAATTCCATAATTACATAAAAATCTGTCCCATAACACAGATTGTGGCTAAACGATGGTGTTTTCAGACATGCAGGTTAAATATGTGATGGATAAAAACAGTTGCCAATTACAGATTCAGACAGACAAAAAAAAAAAAAGAAAGAAAGAAAAACCTACACAAGGAAGGTGTCTAAATTCTGGCTTTGATCCCCCCTGATCTCAGCTCCTGTAGAGTTAAGTAAAATTTTGCTTTTGTCCTAAGCTATTTTGTGTCTTTGTTGTTATTTCAGAAACATATTTGAAGCCCATCATGTCCCTGCTGTTTGACACTTCAGTCATACTGAACGTCTCCTGTGGTTAAATATGTGAATCCATTGTTTGGGTTGAGTTATGTCAAATGAAATGTGACAAATCTGTCCTTTGGTGGAGCTGCTTTTGCTGATGGGAGTCCAGAAGTGTCCCGACACAGGCAGATTTATCTCATGCAAAATTTGCAACAGTTCCAGCTTTGTAAGTAACCGTCTTCACATTACATCTTTCAACATGTAACCATTTAGTAACATAATGATGTTTTTAGGTATGAGTGTCAGCAGTAATCCCACACATTCATAAAAGTGCTGTAGATTTCTCCCTAGCGGCCTGCTAATGAATATTCAAGCGTCCATTTCTTCCCCCTCTGGTCAGTGCTCACCCCTGCCTCCCCCTCATTCCTTCCCTCAGTATAACCCTCAACTCTCTTCAGTCCACCTCCCTTGTTGTTCTTTTTCATTTTGATCTTAATGCTACCCACTCGTTCATGTTCATTTCGAAGATTGAGGTAGAAGTATAAACTATGTTTTGCTCAGAGCTTTGTGGTATACACTTAAATAAAAAAGCGGAGGAGTGAACAGAAAGCTCCCCAGCGGCTGCATGAGACTGTCATGTTAGAACCACTTGTGAAACAGATTAAGGCGTTTCATTTAGAAAACTTGCTGCTCTGTACACAGGAAAAGTACAATATACAATAATAATAAAGGAGAGGTTGGAAAATACACCAGGATCGAAGAATTTTCTGTCTTTTATCAACCCTTTTATTTAAAGAAATGGTAATTTCATTAAAAGCATTCTCCCTTGTACAGTTTTCAGAGTGGGTGGTACTTGATAACAGACAGTACAGTGTATACCACACTGAAGGCTTTTGTCTATCTGATGAGAGATCAGAGTTGTGCAAGTTACTTCCAAAATGTAATCCATTACAGATTACTTATTGTTACCTAAAAGTAATTCTTTATCTTACAATATTAATATCTCAGAATTGTAACGTGTTACATGACTTCTGTATTACTTGTGAGTTATGTACAGACTTTTGTCATAAATGGTGCATGCCCTAACCTTAACTCTAATAAAAGAGATAGGGGAGCCTTGGGATGCATAAATTTGTGCTCCCAAGTACGTGTGGACAGATAACCCACTAAGTAATGCTATAGTCTACGATAGAGGTCGACCAGTGTGGGTTTTTCTAAGCCTCATGCCGATTAAAAAAATTGTTCAGCTGATGGCCAATATCCACAGCAATTTTATTTTTTTAAGCACATTAACCATAAAATACTTTTGAAACACTCAGATAATTAAGATTCAGATTAAGATCCAAAGACATGCACTGATAGGTTAATCGGCTAATCTCAATTGCCCATAGGTGTGAATGTGAGTGATTGTTCATCTCTATATGTCAGCCCTGCGATGAACTGGCAACTTGTCCAGGGTGTACCCCGCCTTCGCCCTTAAGTAGCTGGGATAGGCTCCATGTGACCCCCGTGACCCTAGTGAGGATAAAGTGGGTACAGAAGATGAATGAATGCAGGAATATAATTTAAATTACTAATACATGTAGGCCTACACATAGTGCTCTTTTAACATTTATTGAACTTCAAGTGCTGCCTGCACAGGTGCCTGATCAAATATATAACAACAATTTTACTATTGATCAAATATTGGCTTTCAAAAAAAACCATTAAGGTTAATTGCCAATATTGAAAAAAAAAAAATCAATATATCGGCCCAATATGATGGCCAGCTGACATATTGCACCGATATATTGCTTTTCTATTTCTAGTTTACGGTATTCGAATCCCAGCAGGAATGCTTGCATTTTTTTTTTTTTTTTTTTTTTAACATTTTACATGTTCAGACAGGGGGCGTGGTGCTGAGGATGCTGGTACATAAATCGGCAAATGATAAAGAATTCTAACAAGTAATAGAAACGTCAGCTTACCTTGTTATTGCTAATCACAATTAAGGATCATACTAACTAACCTAACTAACTCTAACCCTGCTTTACAGAAGTAAAGCAGGGTTAGGGTTATTAATGAGCATGTGTCCATGTGGCCAGTGTACTGTCTTCTGTCATCTTCCCCCACTGGCTGAACACCAACAGGAAATAGAACTTTTGGATTTCTTAAGGTCTACGGTCTTGCTGTTTTGTGAGGTTTTTTTTCACGTGAGCAATTAAATTATGAGTGAAAAATGTGCTGTAACACAAACACTATTGAAATTTACCAAGTAAAATATTGCTGAAAATTGATTAGTAATGCCTTACACAACTGCTTTACAGCAAAAAGTAATCAGTTACTGTAATAGATTACTTTTATAACATGATACTCCTAACACTGTGAGAGACTGAGGTGAAAATATTGCTTATGGAGCTTCAGAGGATGACATACGTGAAAGAAAAGCCTGTACATCTGATTCCCAGTATATTGTGAAGTTATCTTGCAGAAGTACAGTAAGGTACTGTCATATGATATAAATCATGGAGGAGATGTTGCAGAAACACACACTCATAAACATGAAACTAGTGCTATGCAGTACGTGGGAGGGAGTGAGCTGTCAAAATCATCTCTGGATAATCAGCTGAACTTATCATTTTAATTTCTTTTGAAAAGTGGTGCAGGATTTAAAAAAAAAAAAAGCAATCTAAGCCTTTGTCACTTTTTTGATGAAAAATATATTCCATATTTGACTAATTTGTCCACTTTTTCCAATTTGAAACTAAACCAACCTCTACTTGCAGCCTATTCAGTAATATAGAGGGATAACAATGTCTCAATAGGGATACATTTAAAAGAAGGACATACACCGAGAATTACAGACCATTAAGCTCTGATACAGCCTTAATGCACTAGTAAATGCCAGCTCGGTACAGTGTGACAATTTAAAAGTTGATAAAAGCCGTCAATATATTTACATAAATTTGCTGAGTGTGATAGAATGCCCATGAGGAGCTATTAACCCATAAGGACCCAGTATGACTTTTGTGGGAGTTCCCAGATGAATTTTCCTCTCTATTTAACCTTTCATAAGTGATTTATCACCATTTATTTTAATATTATCCTCTGAATTTAGCATTTTTTCTAGTGAAAACTGTCTATTTTCCTATATTTAATTCACTGATCACGTAGATGTTAATAAAAGCTCAGAGTAAAGTCAAAGGTTATTGTGTCAAAACAGAAAAAAAACTGAAGAAAAGGTGGCTTTTTCAGTGAAATATAGCATTAACTGGACATAAAACAAGTGTGTCCATCCACTGTCATTGATCCAACTCCATGGGTTTTACTGGTGAATCAATGTTGTAGAAGATGACAGTGTTTCCACGGTAACTACAGAGCCTCTGAATGTCCAAATGGGTCATATCTGATGACTATGAAAAGATGATATATGATGATGATGATAAGATGATATATTTGACAGCAGTTATTTATATTTATTGGTGGGATTAGTGGATCAACACTTTAGATCAGTAGATGCTTTTGGTCAACGGTGGATGTTTGGGTTTTTATGGGTTAAGGTTAAAATATGAACAAAAAAAAAAACAAAAAAACAAACTGAATGACATTTAATAAAAATGTTTCACTACAGTTCAGCAGCAAATGAGACTGAAGGTTTGACCCCTGGAAACCGTGTCAAGAAATGACAGCAGCAGCCACTCCTTCACATACACCTCTGAGTGATCAAACTGTGATGTTACTGGTCAGCGTGACAGCGGAGAGCAGCAGAGGCTCGCCAGAGATACGTAGAGCAACCACGAGCCAAGATGAAAACATTCCTGTCGGATGAGTCACTCCCCCTCGGCCTCAACAGCTCCACAACACTGCTGTTTCTGTATCATCACTGCTGGGAGCTTCAGCTTTTAAAGCATATTGAGTTGAGCTCAAGGCTTAACTGAGAGCCACCCTTATTGCAAATTCCAGCACTACATTAAACACCTTGTCATGTAATGCAATTTAACAACATGACTCGACTTTGTGTTTACATAGTAAGCTATAGGAAAATCCTGTCATAATTCATTTACTTCATTTAGCATGACCCTTACCCTTTCTATGGTGTAAAATATTTGAAATAAAAATTAAAAAGTTAAAATTCAGCAGGTAGCCAGGGCTCACAGTGCAAATATGAACATGCTGGTGTTTTGATACAGTGCCTTCCACTAATACAGCAGTAGTAACATCCTAATATGTGGTAAACATAAAGCACATTACTGGAGTGAGAGGACACATTTTGCTGTTATTTCATCAATTATGAACCTCGTAGTGGCGCTAAAGGAAAATTTAAGAGATTAATGGAATTATTGGTACACAAAACAGTGGAACAGCAGTGCATTTAGTCATGTTTGTGTTAATTACATCAACAATAAAGTGATTCATTCACAGGTCAATCGATCCTTGGCCTGTGCTTGAATGTAGCTAATAGTCAGAGGTAGGTTAGATAACAGCAGAAGGGTGTTTTTTGTTTATTTTATTTTCCAAACACTTTTATCATTTCAGAATAAATGACCCTTATGACACTCATTGACTGTATGGATTAATACAACTTGTCGCCACAAGTAACGGAAAATCACAAAGCTCCGTCCAATTATCTTTCATTCATTCATCTTCTATACCCGCTTTATCCTCACTAGGGTCACGGGGGTCGCATGGAGCCTATCCCAACCGCTTAGGGCGAAGGCGGGGTACATCCTGGACAAGTCGCCAGTTCATCACAGGGCTATCCAATTATCTTAATAAATACAAATCTTATCTTAACAAATTTACAACAATATATAGCAAAATGATTCTGCAAAATCCTGAGGGCTTTTCTCCACGATGTTCACCTTAATTGTGATAATACAAATGTGTTATCTGAAGCAAAGAAAGCCACTGTTTCCATTCTGCTCTTTCGAAAGGTCACAAACTAAAGATGCTAAGAAACCCCGTTACTGCCCACCCTTCAACCTGCCATCGCACGGCTTATCCAACGCTCGTCTGAAAGGCACATTGCAGAGAAACACAGCAATTCAGCAATTAATATGAAGGTACCCCTGCACCCTCACTAATTAAGCTTTCATATCGAGGCTGCTCACTGTAATTATGGCAGAAAGTGGTCGCACTGCTCCTCTGCTCTCTGCAGACACTGTAATCATCAGCACCAGTTTCTAAACACTGTTCACAGTTACCAGGCAGAGAACAGAGAACAGAGGCCCATGTTTACATTTAAACCTATTAAACATATTTATTGTCTTAAATATTAGTGTCTTCTCCTTTGTGCTATTTTATATGCACCTTTTAGCAGAAATATCCCAAGCACAGACTCACAGAAGGAACATACTTTTATTTTTCTCTCCAAAGGAACATACATGAATGGGCATGCAAATAGAAATGGCAACATAGCAGCGTTAATGATTTGGCAAACAAAGTGGCTCAACAGTTTTCTATTTATAGTAATGTTAATCACTGAACAGCTGTGTCGGGTGGATGACAATGATCAGGTAATTCAGAGAGGTGAGAAAACTGAACAAGTGGATGTGAAGAAAGAATAGAGGCAGCAGGAGGAATCTATGACGGTGGTTAATAAAGAGTTAAAGCTCCCTTCATCACATGGGTAATATTACAGGATCAAATGCTAATATCTGTACATGAGATGAATTATGATCAGAATGTGCAGTTCCTGTTAACTATACGAAATTAATGCAACACACACACACACACACACACACACACACACACTCGTACTATCTACAAACACATACACAAAATAATATATCTTATATTAGACATAATGCATGCATGCATTTTTTGTGTAATTTGTCCTGTCTTTATGAATGTTGAATGGCTTTTAATTTGGTTTGTGTGGCTGCAACACAAATGGAAACCTGTGGCTAATTATCCCTATATTGTGGGGAAATCTTGGACATAATACAGTATTTGTGAAACAAATCAGTGATTGACTGTACACAATCAGCATAATCAAATAGGACTTATATTTGCAATCAAGTACTGTTATATTTGGGTATTTCTATTTTGTGTTGCTGGTCTCCCCAACTGACAAAAGAAAATATGTCGCAATAATATGATGTGTGAATTAGTTTTCATAAAACACAAGAAAAGTGCCCTTTGGAACAGTTTATAAATGTTCATCACTTGAAAGCAGTGATAAAGTAATGAAGCATAAATAATGAAAAACATGCAACAAGATGAAAAGTGCAACAACAATAAAAAAAGACTAATGGTAGAAGTGTTGATAAATTGTAGATTTATGCCAATTTGTGATGTATTTTTGTAAGTTTGTGTTCTGAGGAGACACTAGATTTCTCTTTTGGGGCTCCAGATGACAAAGTTTGGAATCACTATGAGACAAGTCTATTTCTCATCCCTCACCTTAGAGATTTATAGGACAGAATAACTAATGCATCATCAAGATTATAGGCAATGTAAGCATTATATGATAATATAGGAGGGTATGTATGACACGGTGGTGCAGTGGATAGCACCTGTGCCTCACAGCAAGGAGGTCCTGGGTTCGATTCCAGGACCAGTCACCTTTCTGTGTGGAGTTTGCATGTTCTCCCCGGGTACTCCGGCTTCCTCCCACAATCCAAAGACATGCATTGATAGGTTCATTGGTTAATCTAAATTGCCCATAAGTGTAAGAGTGATTGTTTGTGTATATGTCAACCCTGCGCTGAACTGGCAACTTGTCCAGGGTGTACCCCGCCTTCACCCTTAAGTAGCTGGGATAGGCTCCATGCGACCCCCGTGA
>JAQQZY010000008.1:18290926-18309187 GCA_030068375.1 Ostorhinchus rueppellii
TGCTATATAAATAAAGCTTGATTGATTGATTGATTGATTGATTGATTGATTGATTGATTGATTGATTGATTGATTGATTGATTCCTACTCTCACCTATGGTCATGAGCTGTGGGTAGTGACAGAAAGTCCAACATCATGGATGCAAGCTATAGAAATGATTTTCCTCCACTGGGTGACAGAGTTCTTTCTCAGAGATAGAGTGAGGTTCAGAGTAGAGCTGCTGCTGCTCCTCCACATTAAGAGGAACCAGCTGAGGTGATTCAAGGGTGCCCAGCTGGGAGGAGACATCAGGGTAAACCCAGGACATATTTGAGAAATTTTAGTTCTTGGTTGGGTTGGAAAAGCCTTATGGCCCTTTTCCACTGCACGTTTTCACTTTACACAACACGGTTCGACTCTACCCCAATATGGCCCTTTTCCACTGGGGGTTGGACCTGGGACCTGTTACAATTTTTCGTACCTGTTTCAAAGGTGGATCTAGCCGTGCCGAGCCGGCACTAAAATGTGACGTGAACAGTGCTGTCCACTGATTGGTCAGAGGAAATGTTGTCATATGCACGACAAAGCTAGGGGATCTTAAATACTCACCCGGCAGACAGACCTGCTGTATGTCTTTGGCGTTTTCAGTGACAATAAACTACAACGCAAACAACAGCAGCAGTACCGCATCCAGTGCCTCGAGCATTATTGTTTACTTTACTGACCACTGTGTGACACTTTATTTGCCGCCTGAAAACAATGGCATGGCTGTGTCCACTCCGCCAACTCCACCCACTTCAACTAGTCCTGACTAGTAACGGCTGGCAGTGGAAACACAACCGTGCCGGTCCGACAAGTGGGTCGAGTCCTGTTGTGCTGAAAAGTGCCGAGTAGAGTTGTGTAGGGTTGGCAGTTGAAAAGCGCCATTAGTGCCCCCCAGAGGAGCAAGGGGAGGTAGGTGGGGAGATGGATGGGTGGATGAATGGATGGATGGACAGAAGAACATATGGATGGACGGCTGGATGGACTAATGAAAATATATTCTAGCTGGTGCCATTAAGGGGGATAAATATGACAAATTCATGGGGCCTAGAATACAGCAGTGGGGTGGGCTCATAAAATTGGAGGATTAGTAAAGTGTCTTCAGTTTCACTTTCACTTTGCGTGCTCCAACAATCGCTGACCCATCCCCCCAGCCACCTAGCTCCAACACATTGTTTCTAGCAACTTTCTTGTAGCAAGAGCCCAATGTAATTATGTTTCAGGGGGACCAAAATTTGCGCCTCAGTATTCTAGTAGATTCTCCATTATTAACCAACATTTTGGACACTGATCTTAAAATGTGGGATCCACACTAGTTTAATATCTGAAAACTAACCAGAAAGGAATACATTAATGTAAATAGAAAATGTGTCACCTGTAAAGAAAAAAGGGAAAAAAAAAGAAATATTGCTTCACATTTGTTTATTTGTTTATGTATTAAGAGACAGTGCATTTCGATCAAACAATACTGTATGTAAATATGTAGGTGTATGCAAAATGGGTAATTTGCTAAAACAATATTCAAAGTTAACACACAGAAAACAGCCAGAACCTGTTAAGTTTATAAAGGAATCAGCCAAACACCAGGTAAATGCTGAATCAATAATGAATATATCGGCAAGCACTATGAAAAGACTGCTAAAATACTGATGACAAATACTACCCAGTGTTAACACGGACCGATAATGCAAAGTAAAATATGACTCATGAGAGAACTTACATGTGGAAGAGGACACAACAGAGGGTAAACTCCTATTTCAGTACAGAGTGAGCGCTCTTCACTCTAGAGGATCTTTACTACTACAGCTCCTGCTCGGCTCTCCTCCCTCCCTCCCTCCTCCTCCTCCCACTCCCTGCTCCTCTCTGAGCTCGAGCCTCTTCCCCCTCTCTCTGCCTTCACGAGTTCTCCTCCCGAAACCTGCGCGAGGCGGCCACTGAAGCGCGAGGAGGCGATACACCCCCTTTTCCCCACTTCGCTCAACATGGCTACAGTTGTAACCTCGACCCGATTCACAGACGAATATCAGCTGTACGAGGAACTCGGAAAGTAAGCGACCGTCACCTCCTCCTCCTCTTCTTCTTCTGCTGCTGCTCTTGTTGCATTCAGTGTCTCTCTCTATATATTTATATATATGTGCACGTTTTTCTCTCTGTTGGTGCCATTGTGCGCGTCTAATTCAGTGTTGACAAGGGGCTGTCAAAAAAAAAAAAAAGGAGGGGGGATAAGCAACAATAAGCTGCAGCCAGGTTCATGTTAGCCCCATAGAGAGGCTTGCATTTTAATCCGGAACATGTATGCGAGCCTGTACCGCACCGTTCTGCCTGTCTTTGTGAGGCAACAAACGTGAAACATCCGCTTTGTAGGAGTAACTTGTTTGTAATGTTATCTCCAGGTAGCACACGTCGGTAGTCAGTGTGCACGGAGCCAGCGGCCGGTGGCATCCTCCGGCTCCTGTTCAGTCATTCATCTCTGTTTATGTGCATTTCTCAGCAGACTGCGGGGCTACCTAGGCTACAGCATTCGTGAACCCCCCTCCCCTATTAAAAAAAAAAAAAAATGTGGATCAGGCTTTTGTCGCTGGCTGCACATTTTGGCTGTGTTATCATAAATGTATCAGTCCGCCTCCATGCAGGGGTTTAACCACATATCTCGCTACAAAGCCACTTTGTAACATCTAATCTCTGCGTGTGGCTAATAGAGCTGCTCCACCTACCAATACAGCCTTTAAAAGAGGCTTCTGTGCAAAATGCAAGCGAGATGAGTGCACACTGTTAAATGTTAAGGCTAATTCTAGGTCTGCCTTTCAGTGGACTCATTCTCCTGAAGCCCTACTCACGTTTCCTCCTGTAAGCTAATGACTGGGTCCTTTCACAATGCAACAAGCCCTCTCCCTCCCCTGTCACGCACTAGTAGCCAGGACCTCTTCTCACATCTCAAACACAGTATATCAGACAGTATCAATTATGCATGTAACTTCCTTTACCCCCTCTTTAGTTGTGTGGTTCTAACATGCCAGCAGTGTGTGTTAAGTCATGCACTTTCTGTGTAACTCACACTGTCTTTGATGAACAGTTTGGGTTTTTTTGTGATTAAAGTGCTTTCACTGATCCATTGTTTTTTGCTCCAGGGGTGCCTTCTCTGTCGTTCGGCGATGCGTCAAGAAGTCCACCGGCCAGGAGTATGCTGCTAAAATTATAAACACAAAAAAGCTCTCAGCTAGAGGTAAGCACACTGTTTACTGTGTTGTGTGGATCAGCATTACAGGCAACAGTTGAATTAATGCAGGCTGAAAGCTGACAACATTAGGCCGGCGTCCATGCTGCTGCTCAGCGTAATAAGTTCAGCTGTAGGCTTGTTATCTTATTTCTTTATGAGCTGTGTGCCAGCCTCCCTGTCCTGTCCTTGTCAGTGGAGATTCCTGAAAAGCTGGAGGCTGCACACTTGGCAGAGCTGAGCTGCTGTGGTTGAAGTTGGAGGACTTTTCCAATGAGGTTCAGTGAGCTTTGGCAGTTGTTCGCAACCATTTTTGGTTTGTTATGGTTACTGGTGGTTTCTGTCAAATGTCTTCAAGTGAGGGCACCACGTTGACCTTTACATTCCTCTGTTACTGCAGCTCATATGATAATAATTCCACGTTTCCTCAATTTATGGCTTATTCACCCTTTTTACCTAATCTCTACTGGTTGAACCAGAGGTGTGATTGCAATAAAGAAATCTGATGTCACAACAAACATGTGTAAAGATCACAAAGGTTTTGTCAACACAGTCCTAGGTCAGGTAACCTTTCATGGAAAACAAATCTGAACAGGACATTTTCCAGGTGTAGTACTGCAAAATGTATTGTTTTTACTCTTTTTTTTTTTTCTCCAAAAGTGTACATAGAATATTTGCATTCCCTGCAATGCAATAGTTTTTAAGTGCTTGATTTTAACTAATGGCTATCATTCAACAGATCAGGGAGATCAAATGTCATAGTCAGTGTTGTAAAACTGACATGTGAATTGTTTGAATTGATTTAGTGTCAACTCATGCATTTTGTAGCAGTCAAGAAAACATTCAACCTTAACCCCTAAAGACCCAAACATCCAATGCCAACCCATTGTACTGATCTAAATGTTCTAAACTGTTGATCCACTAATCCTATCAATGCATGTACATAATTGAGATAAAATGCAGTTTGTCATCCTGTCATAATCATCAGATTTGGATGTTCAGAGGCTCTGTAGTGAATGTGGAAACACTCATCTTCTACAACATTGATTCACCAGTAAAACCATGGAGTTTGACAAATGTCAGTGGATGGAGACATTTGTTTTATGTTAATCATATTTTTTTTTTTGCTGTAAAACTCCCTTTTTCTTCAGTTTGGTAAAATAACCTTTGGATTTACTTTGAGGTTTTTTTTTAATCATCTGATTTTCACTGAAAAATGCAAAATGTTGAGAATAATATCATAATAAATGGTGATAAATCACTTAGGAAAGACAGAAAAATAACAGTCGGAAGTCGTGACAAAATAGCTGTGGGTCTTTAAGGGTTAAAGTTGGCAGTAGACTTTGACAGAGCAAACTTGTTTGTTCCACCTCTAACTAGTAAAGACGAGAATGCAGCAAAACATCTTGATAGTCATCATTCACTATGACAGTTTGTGATGCATTGGAAAAGTTTAACAAAACCAACCTGTACTGCATGAAATGAAACCTCACTAAGCTATACTGTCACAGCCTGTAAAGGAACAAGACCTCTGCTTGCACTGCACATTTCTCAGGATGAATATTAACAATGTTAGTGTCATTGCTTCATTTGCTTAAAAATAGTAAATGAAAGAATTTGCTACACGAACTCCTGCCACAACCAGCTTCATCAGTAATATTGTTTGATAATACTTGACTAGATGTATATTAATGTGATATTACAATCATGGGATCAGTTGGAATATAATAGTAAACTAACCATTCATGCAACAGCAGTTACTTTATCCTTTTAATAACAAACCACAACTTCTGCAAATGTGTCATATGTGATAGGTGTGCTGCAATGCTTCACTGGCTGTAGACCTCTGATGAAATGTTTACAACCCAAATTTGTGTTGGAAGAAAATTGTTTTTCTTAATCTTTTCGACAGTAATCAATTGTTCTGTTGTTAAATTCAGTCACAAGACACTTTTGCACCTAGCTATGGATTACAGGAAGGATGGGATGGACATGAATAGCAGATTAGCAGAAAATGTATTTTGACAGCTGATGAATGATTGGAGGAGGTGTGTCATTTGGAAAAAAAAAAAGAAAATCATTCATAATCACCATTAGTGATGCATGTTTATAATTGCAACTGATATTTTTGGATGATTTCTTTCATGTATCTATCCCAAATATCTTAGAATCCATTATTGTTTGGGCTGGTTATTCGTCATGCTGCACTGTCACACTTCCTACTGACATATCACCACCTGTGCTTCAGTATTTGTGGCAGATTTGTTGTCGTTGTTATTTGTCTGCAGGCCATACTGTGTGTGTCTGTGTGTGTGTGTCAGAGCTTTACTTGTGTTTGGTGGCTGAATCCAGGCTCCTTTACCTGCTTTGTTTGCCTCATGTATCTGTATTTGCTCATGCATGTCTTGTGTTTCCGAGCACTGATCAGTATTGCCGTATTGTGTTGAGCTTGTTGTGGAATAGGCTGTGATCATTTTGCATTCATTGATAGGATAGATTCTATTCACACTTAGACAACATGTTCAATGGAGCTAATAATAATGTTATAATTCATCACTATTTAACATAATTTTGTACTTGTTTGAGATTCTACTGTTATTCTTTTAATGATGTTGTCTTCTGCTGCTATGGTTAATGTCACCTGAGTGGAGAATTAGTACCATAAACTACTTATTTTGAGGTGGTTAACTTGTAATATTTTGGAGTTGGTAAAATTACCTTTCTTCATTAGGTGTATTTGTGTCATGTAACTGTTATTAAATTTATAGGATAAGACTGGACAGTGTAGCACAGTTATTCACTTAATGAAGATTTTACTTTTCTTAACCAATGTGAAAAATGCACGAATCATACATTTGAGATTAGCAGCAGGAGGAGGTTGCAACAGGAACTGAAATAATGGGGGGAAAAATGCCAGAATTTGCACGTCTTTGTAGTGCATTTCTCTCCTCTTGGTCCAAAACAAAAGACTAAATATAAATCTATACAAACTGATGTTTTTTGAAGAAAAGACTGTGTGGAGCAACTGAGTAGAGGAGTAGAATGATGGGAAATCTGTAATTACAGCTGTGAATCATATATTTAAGCCCCCCTACCTGTGGTTAAACAAAATCTGCATCACAAGGTGAATTTTCTACTGAATCCCACAGAAGTGGATAGTGGAGTCTTGCTTTCTGTCAGGCCACTCAAATTTCAGTAAATTAAAAGGTAATTATGGGAATTTGGCCCAATGATTGCAAAAAATAACCCCTCAGAAGTACTGCAAATTTGTTGGTTTGTTATAATAATATAATTGTAATTATGTTTCTCTGTTCATTGCTGAGCATATTACTTAATTTATAAAGTACATTATTCATTCATTCATTCATTCATTTTCTATACCCACTTTATCCTCACTAGGGTCACGGGGGTCGCATGGAGCCTATCCCAGCTACTTTAAAGTACATTATCATCCTTGTAATTACTTTATCTTTATGTGACTGATATTCTCTTGTATTTTTGTTTTAATTGTCAGTTATCCTTAACAGTAAAAACAAATCTGTATTTAACTTTTTGGATATGTTATCTTCCATACTTACGATAGTAGCACAAGATAAACTGAAAAAGTCATTTAAATAGCCAGTTGTAATGCTTTGTATGACGGTGAATCAACTAAAATACCATGTCTTGTTCTTCATGTCTGGGTTCTGCCGCTTTTTTCCCACTAAGTGTCAGACCCGGCCACCAAAGGTTGAGTGATGATGTGAACCACAGATCAGGGCCAGTTCTGGACTGATTACTCTGTTTTCCTCCCCAAGGGACGCAGGCTGAATTGCTCTGTTTCTCTCCCACCCATGTCGTCTTCCTCTCATTTTTATGTCGTTCTTTCCCTCCTCCCCGTTCTGTAAACACAAGATTGATTTGAGGAAAGATCTTAAAAAGCCCTTCTCACCAGGCGATTTGATCTGGTGTGTGTATGTGTGTTTATTGTGTAACGGGCTGTGCTGGCAGTGGTCCGGAGCCAGTAACCCCGGCAACAGCGGGGGTGAAACTCTTCATCCCATAGGCTGTCTGGCATAGAGACCACTTGTGTGTGTGTGTGTCTGATTTGTGGTCACAGTTATCACAAACACACATATCAAGGCACCGTCTTTTCGCACTGAAAGCACACACTCAGTTGCACACATTTCCTCCCTACTTAACAGCTCTCACACTTAAGTATCTACATACAAGGCCTGTCTGGACACAGTTTAACACTGTGAAATGCAAGTCTGCACACATTTGCTTGCACACGGTCTCACCTCCAGCGTGCAGTGCCCTTAATCAGAGCTGAAATGCTTTGCTACTGCCAATGTGTTTTTCACAAACACCAAGAGCATATTCTCCAGCTTCAGCCATGCTCCTCATGCCTGCTGTGCTAAAAGAAAAGCTGCCAGTTAGGGGAGAAGTGCCAGTGTGTACTCAAGATAACATAGTTGTAATGAAAAGCATGCCTTTTATTTACAGTAACAGTCATGTAGATTATGTAAAATGGACTTACAAACACTTTTTCATGCATTATGGCTGTTCAAGAACAGATCTAGTGGTGGCAGGGCTGCAGCAGCTGGACCTTCAGTGACTTGCTCTTTGGCACCTTTTAAAGCTGTGTAGCCAACGCATGTGTGTTTACGTCAGATTTCGGAATATTTGTCCCTTTAGTGTTTGGAAACACTGGACACGACATGGCACTGTTGGTGGTTCAACGTCTAGAGAACTGTTTGTGTGTGTGCGTAGGCGGGATTAAGCCCTGCTCTGTGTGTTTTGGGGAGGGCACATTGGCTGGCGGTGAGGTCAGCAATTATGCCTGGGTCATGTGGCGTCACATGCAAACGCACAGTCGCTCAAACGAAAGCACACACGTGGTCTGTCACTTCCACTGACATTCACATGTGTGCATCACCATAAATATATGGTCAGGAAAATATGCTTAACAATGCATTCATGTTTTTGTTTTTCCAGTTTTTTCTTAGCCACGAGCCACATTTTAATAATTTCGTATTTCCAAGATATGATTGTTTAATGGGTCAAATTCAGTTCATTTGAACATTTTGATCACAGATGAAGTCATAAAAAATGGAGCTCAGTCACCTAATTGTGATCTGCTTATAAAAACCACAAGAGAAAATGAATGGTTCCTACCATTCTTAGGCTGAAGTGTTGGACAAAACAGTACATGTGAGGCACATACTTGCAGTTTTGGCAAATCAAATGTATTATTTACTTATTTATTTACTGGCATTATGTAAATGACATGACCATAATGGTTGGATTAGTTGAAAAACAAAATGTAGGTGTAGTGCCAAAAAAAAAAGACATAAATACTATATATACATGCATTAATCCAGTGTCTAAACAGTGTGTAATATGGTGCCACTGCAATGAGAAAAAGAATAGAATAAATGCTAAGGGAGCTTTTCTTGCAGAAAAGTGTTGCTTCCACACTAAAGTGATATTTCTATGTGAAATGAAGGCAGAAGTGGTTATAGTCTAGTTAACAGCCTCTTTAGTTTGCCTTTGTTGTTCAATAACTCAGAAACTACATTCAATAAATTGACATCATAGACCTGGATGCATTGGATATTTAAGAAAGCTCATTTTGTTCACCTGAGTATTTTCAGTATTGGTGATGAAACACATTGAATGCTCAAATACTAAATACCACTGCAGTCAAAGGCTACTGACTGTACAAACAGTGTATTTGTACTGCAGATAAGAAGAAGTGACACAAAGGCATCAATTTATAGAAGTAGATAATGACAATTACTATGAAGCAACCGTCATGGGCAGATAAAAATCGTGGGAAACAGAAGTTAAGAAGGGAAGTGTGGATGCTTATGTTAGTTTTCTTTGAAGGGCTTCTCATATGCCTGCACATCTTTGGAATGACTTCTGGACATTTCCTGCAGAGCCTGAATATTTTTTTTATGATTATTAAAAGTAGTGTGGGTTAGAAATTGAAATATGTGATTAAATCTCACTCACAAGATCCTTCATGTTTATTTAATAACAGGAGTGTCCGTACAGTTGCTCATCTATCACCATTCATTGTGTAAGGTCCAAACTCTGCATATCTAGCCCGACAGAAGGAAGTCAGCATTAACTTTTGCTCAGTCAGCATCTGCTTTCCAGCTCTCCATTTATGGATCTCAGCGTCATCACTAATCTTCTGCTTTTACCACATCCAGTGATGATCTTACAGTAAGTGCACTAATATGTGAGTTACAGTAAATGCAAGTAAAAGAATACTGCCAGGATAATAAATGCACGTGTGTTCTGGTATCGGATTTCACACCTACTCACAAGTCACACAAAGGTGCTGAAACTAACGAAAATCAGTGAGGTCACAATAGATCATTTGGATTTAACACAAAACTCTCTGCCAACAGAGTGTGTAAATTAGAAGGTTCAATGTGTCACATTCACTTCAGATTCAAGTCGAGCATTGAAATGGTTAAACTATAAATAGAATATAATTATAATAATAAATGTTATGTAATTATTCTGTCAATATAATTCACTAATCATACTGTTTTTTTTTCTTTTATGATCAAACTGCCATACACGCAATTCCTGTTCAGACATGCCTCGTTCTGTGTAATGTTCACACTCCTGCATATTTGCATTTGTTCATTCAGTTCTTTTCCAAGAATTTATGTAGAAGAATATAAAGCACCCATACGACAAATATTATTGCTTTAAAGAGTGTGATTTGAAACACAACAGTAGATATATTTCCTTGAATGTAGTGAATGTGCATTTTTAAATTAGAAATTGTTCATTGCAATGGTAAAAAAGTTTTTAAAATTGGCCAGTGGTTGTTTTTGCCTTTGTAGAAAGAGAATGAATGATGACAGGAAGCCTAATTTATTCACTCCAAACCAATTTATGGAAATACAAATTACTAACTTTTTGGGACTTTTCAAAAATTTGCTTCAAATTTACATGATACTTTATAAGAAGCACAGCTACTAAAAACAATACAAACAAAACAGAATATGAAAGAGCATGCATTTTGCTATTGCTAAGGCACTCTCATATTTGACTGTGTTAATATCACTGCAGCTTGTACCTGTGGATTTTTTTACTTGCCCAATTTTGTATTTGAAAAGGACGAAAAAAAAGGAAATTTACAAACTTACTTTTTTTTTTGTTCACATTAAAATTTAAATATGACTGCCATCAGACTCGTATATGAACAGTCTATGGTCCTAAGGTGACTTGTATGTGCAGAAAAAGACACACATCAAAGTGAATATGGATTACTTATTTACCAGGTCCCGCCTTCTCCAGCAAAAAAAAAAAAAAATTAACGTCTGCTACATTTCAGTGATGTAAAAGTCAGATGAAATGCAACATGACTGTTCAGACTGAAGTCACATCATAAACATCAGGCATGTATGTGATTTAGGACGACATATGAAAGGTCCTGGGTTTGATTTTTTTTTGGGGGGGGGGGCTGGATTTGTACTGTTCAGACTGCTATAAAAAAAATCAGATATGGTTCACATGTGGGTAAAAAAAGTCAGACTTTAGCAACCCTATAAAAGTCTTAGTCAAATGTAAGAAATCTAGTGAATTTTAGGGAATGTACAGTACGAGCCAAATACTTTGGAAGTAATGGTTAAGATGATAGTGTATTGCAGAAGACGTGTATTTTTATGGTAAATCTACATGCATTAGCCCAAACCATTACTTTATATGGTTGTGTAAGTTTTTAGTCTACAAGACTGAAATTGTTGTTTTGATTTTGGTTTAAATAGTGTGCAGTACATTTGCAGTCAAAGGTCAAGGACTGACAATAAATCATAATAGTAGTGCAAGCTCCTTTGAGCATGTCAGCATCCTGCATTTATCTTAAAACACAACTGCATCCAAGCTGCGGACAACAGATGCTACTTAATAGTATTAAAAAGGGTAGCACTTATTTATCTACCAGTACCAAGAATGATTAAAATCACAGGTCGATTGATAGCAGGTTTCTTTAAAGTCTGTATAATCATGAGAGTTTGTAGATGGAAAAATGTGATAATAGCTGATCTCTCTTTATTTTAATAAATAATAAACAATGAAATAAACCTTAATTTCTTTTGGAACTCCTAGTAATTAATCAATCTATTTCAGAAGCCGGGTTTGTTTTTTGTTCTTTTATGTAGAAATTACAATATGGCCAAATGCAATGTTAAGATCACAGGACCTGGAAGATTTTGAGAAAAGTAAAAATATGTCTCCACAAAACACCATAAATCAAGCACTGTGGTGCTACAGAAATGCCATCTAGTCTATAACTCATCTTCTCCTGATGTTAAGGAACAGGCTTGTTTGATACCGTCCCCAGGAAAAGCTCATGTCATCGTTTTTAGATTCTTTTCAGTTAAGGTGATATATATATATATATATATATATATATATATATATATATATATATAAATAAAAAAGACCATTGCTACTCACATTACAATCATAATATCTCTAAATCACTGCAGTATGAGGCGTTTTTGCATGTCAGCCCTCCTCGTAATGCAATATTGTCATCAGGATTACTGCATTGTGTTAAACATTTCAGTAATATTGTCTTGCCTAAGTTCGATTCATGTGAATTAAAACTGATTAGATTATCTGTGGCCTGTTCTGGTTGCTGTGTGCAGATGGTCTGTAGATACCAGCTGTTTCACTTTACAATCACTATACCTCTCAGAAAAAATGACGTTAACAAGTGAAACGTTTGCGTGTGACAGTGTTTTAAATTATTTTTGGCTACAAGTATGAGTCAGGGGCTGGGTTGAACTGTAAAGTGAGTGTATTTTTACACTCTTATTAGGTAAGGACTTGTGATGTCAGAAAAACAGAGAGGGAGAAAGAGGGAGGCTGGCGGCACTTGTCCCACTACTGAATTATTGAGGCACAAAGCTGCTTTGCTCTCACTGAAAATGTTAGAAGGCTGAAGTGTGGACCCTCAGACTCCTCCTCCACTGAATTTTCTTTGTTTCTTATCTTTCATATGTCTCATTTTCCCACCACCAACACTTCCTTCCTTTCTCTTTTCTTCTCTTTTCTCACTTCTTCCTCTTTCTTTCTAGTGTTCTCTCATATCATCTCCCCTTCTCTCTCTGAAAAGCTGCCATAAAGGCAGGCGACGTGTGTGTATTTTCGTTTTCAGGCCTTCGTTGGGCTTCTAGTACACTCGCTGGAGGCTGATTGGCGGAAGGCAGATAAACGTAGCAGTGCTGCGTGGTGAATGTTTAATGGGACCAACTGTGAATATTTGATGAGAGGGATAGAGAGAGAGAGACTTATATAGCAAGAGATAGAAGGAGATATGGAAAGAGAAAGTGAGACAGACAGTGTTAGATATGCTCGGCAGTAGAAATAGTGCATTGTATGTACACACACATGATGTCAAGTCTTCCCACAGCATGCAAACCTTCCTCTTCTTATCAGAGCGTTACAGGCCAGTTCTGTGTGTTTGTGTGTGTCCTCAGGTTCAAAGTGTCTTTCCAAGTCTTTTTTCCTCTTGTTATATTCATCTTGACCTCTTTTTCTCTGTTTTTCTTCTTCGTTATCCTCCTGTCCTAAGCATATGGCTCAGTGTGGGAGCCAACTTGAATAAAAGTTTAATTTGCCATATAGTGCTGGACAGGCACAGGGGATACTGTGGTGGCTGCTTTGAAAAGAGGCAGATTTTTATAAGAATCTCAAGGCAGTAGTGCAGCGAGTGTTATAAAAAAAAAACAACAACCCTAAAAACACTGAAATAATGACCGTCACAGGAAAGTACCTAACATTAAATTTGGAAGTCAGGTTGTAGTGGAGGGTATCATTTAAAAATTATTGATTCTTTTGCTTCGATGTCAGTTCCCCAACAATCATCATTCTACATAATAATTTCAGAATCTAATAGAATAAAGTCTGTTGTCCAGTTGAGACAGGAAAATTGTTGGTCTTATATCAAATATAAAAGCAGAGAAATGTCAACAGATCAAAACATGCAGTGTATTCATGCTATCATCAAATGCATTTTAGGAAAAAGAAAATTAACTTAGATTACACATCGCAATGTTTCATAACATAAATAAAAACCTATTTTCCACCTGCTTGTAGCCCCTGGATGTCCACCGGATCACCAGCGACCCCTTGTAGCACAATTCTAGAACCCCCCCCACACACACACACAGACACACACACAATGTATATTCAATCATAAACATATTACTTGTGCCAATATAGGCATGCTATATATCATTAGAAGGCTTACATTCTCCATGTTTGGGTATTTTTAGCACATAAGCACAATTGATCATAAAGTTAAAACATGTTAAGGATTATTTATCTTTAATCCAGGGGTCGATTTTGATTTAAGGGGTCCAGATACAGAAAATGCCCTCATGTACATCATTTAATATGATTATACATTCATAATTTATATATATATTGAAGTAGTTTTGTCATTGTATCAACATCTGCACTGTGTGAAGTCAATGGCTCAAATCAAATGAAGAATGCTATAATTCAACACCACCTCAATTTTTTATTTTTAGTGCAACTGGAGGGTTATTAACTTAAGCTGTCTGTTACAGCTGTTTGGTTTTATCTTTCAGTACTCTGGCACATTAATGTCAGCTAAGGAGTGCATTAAAGCCTGTTTATAGTGGTTCTTTAGAGCCTGTCAGCAATGAAAATATTTATTTATTTATTTATTTATTTATTTTTTCATTTTAACCTACAGGAGTTTGTGTCCAGATGAATGGTATCTAAATGATTTTGCATTAAACCTGGTCTTCCACAGATGTTTTGCTTAAGCAGTGCTATAATGTAATGTTTATTTTATGATATAGTATAAAAATAGTTTCAGTTCATTATGATTCCATTGCTGGACATATCAGACTGTTGGTAACTAATTGTACATTAGGAAAAAAAATCGGCATTAAATCTTGGTACAAACAGACTCACTCTCACAGTCCAGTTTGTCTAAAAACATCTATGCATTTGATCATTTTGAAGCTTAGGGCCTGTTGTTTCTTATACAAATGAGGCCAATGAGAGCAGATTTATGAGTAAGACAGTTGGCTGTAGTTCATTAAACTTCTCTTCTGTATGGGATAATAATTGGGAATAATTATTTCATCATGGTCACAAAAAATATAGTCACGTTACAGAGCTCGACTAGAAACATCAAACATACTGTATCTGATTGATATAAATATAAAACAAAGGAAATCGACAGTCTATTAATTGAACTATTCATGTCAGACAGTGTACATCGTCGTCTTGCTTTGCTCTGTTCCAGTTTAGTTGGATTCTGCTTTGTTTCTAATTTTCTGTTCTCCTTTATTGAGACAGATTCTCAGTTGGAGTTTATTTATTTATTTTTAAATATTTATTCAATAGTTGACATGTGAGGTCTCAAGATCTTAACCAGCGCAGGCATGAATACTTGTTAGATTGATACAGGCAGTTTGTCCAAGAGGCTGGTGTTACTTTATGCACCTGCAACTTTGCGCTCTGATATTACTTAAGTACTCTCACACCAGGAATCTTAAATTTTTCAATGTGGCCACACTCAACAGCTGGTCACCACATGAGCAGGGAGAAGTGGTGATGTTCAAACACAGCATTAGGAGAGTGCATTTTCAGTCTCTCAAGGAGGGGATTTACAATGATGCCCTCACTAGTTCCCATGCAAATTGACATTTGTGAGTGTAAAAATGTAGAAACAGTGAGTACTGGCTCCTCTTTTACTGTTCACCCACTGACCAGTCACTGAACAGACTGGATGTGAATGTGTGATTGGCCCTGAAAAAGTATAAGGAATGTTTGAGGGACAACATTTCTGAAGCTGTTTGACCTTAACTAACTTTCCCAAATGCTTTATGCTGTTGTCTGTGTATAATACATCACCACAGACTCACATTTAATTGTGATGTGTGAGCAGTAATTACACTTCACAGGTAAGTAAGTTAGCAACGGTGAAATAATGCCTTTTTAATAGAGATGCTTTTATGGAGACAATTTATGGCAACAGTTGGAAGACTGAGATGGTAATAAAGAGGGCTGCACACACAGGAGCAGCATCTAGCAGTAGTGTGTGTGTGTGTGTGTGCGTGTGTGTGCGTGCGTGTGTGTGTGTGTGTGTGTGTGTGTGTGTGCTTGTTTGTGCAATAATGATGACAGTTTCATGGTCAACAGTCTCTGTCATGTAACCAGAGTAACTTACATGCATGTATTATACATATTTGAGTATGTATTTATTAGTACTTTAACATTATATACAACAAAATTTGGGGAGAAAAATCTTTTAGTGACAAATGTCAAATTACTGCTCAGTAACACATGGACTTGAAACTGACAATTTTTTTTAAGCTTTTTTTTAAGCTATGCAAACATTCAAAATGTGGTTCTTGACAGAAATGAATATCCAGCAGAACCAAACCTTTTAGATATTATGCTCAACTATGCTGAAAATACATTTTGGAGTAAAATATTGAAAAGTCTCGTGAGAATGTGACAACACTTGGAGAGGCTGCCATAGCAACACGTGGACGATGCTTTACTTTACTTTTGACTTTTTTTTTTTTTTTTAAAACAAGCCAGATTTAATCACAATGTTTTATTTAATTTGTTTAATACTAACACAGTGTTGTTTACAACTTTTGGTAGTCCATACTGATATAGGTAAATTACAAATAAAGAGTAATTTCTCAGTAACAGTTCACAGATAGTCTTTTTTAAATGTGACAGACTGAATAAATTTTTAAAAAATTTTTAGATATAATTTTAGCATCAAATTTGAGCTACATTTCTATGTCTGAGACATGGCTATGGTGCAAACAGTACAATCAATAAAACCAGCTCATAATGTTTTTTCTACAAGTGGCATTTTAAAAAGGGTAAGAGTTCCATAAAATTAGCTAAAAAAAATTACTCCACTCGATAAATAATATGTGGAAATGTACTTTGTCATTTTGATATTCACTTTTGGTTGATCGGAACCTTAAGCAATTTGACTGGCAGCATGACTGTCTCCTTGGTAACAGCTATGTTCTTCCTGTGCAACAACTAACATTACATAAACGTGGTACACAAAGTTTTTTGTCAGCAAAAAGCTATTACAGTACTCATAGCCTAAATCTAGCAAGAGAAAACGAGGGAATAATGTCTTTTTCTTTTTACTTTTTTGCAACTAATGTTTTATAAGAGGTGATAAATATTGCGATTAGCGATTGTCATATGATCCTTTGGCCAGCCTATCCTACTTTGTGCTGCTCATTTTCTGAGATATAAACTGTGTATAACTTGACCTGAAGCAAAAAAACACAGACTGACATCCCAATTTCCACATAAAATGCACACATGCACACATCCAGTCTGTGCAAATATTGATTTACCTTTTGTTGTCATTATCTCCATTTACACTGGGGGTTCTTTTGACAAGGCTGCTGTTTTCCCAAGAGCAGGATGTTTGACCAATCACACACACCCAGAGGCAGTAGGACATTACACACACGGTTTATTGTTCTTTTTTTTTCTCTCCACTGCCCTGCCAGGTATGTCTTTTTAATTGTACTTTTATCGTAACAGTCAGCACCTGCTCTCAAGCTCTTGACCAGCTAAAATCATTTGATAATCCCTGCTGAAAGACGCCCCACTCGTCTAGACTAACAACACTTTACCGTATCCCAAATTGGAGTCAAGCAAGCAGCTACATAATTTGGTTGAAGTGTGTACTCCTGTTGGCTGGCACGACACCAGCACAGTTGGTGCGTTTGTGCATGCTTCCAAGGTTACAATCAAAACAGCTTCTCATAATAAAAGTCTGCACACAATAAAATTCCTTTTCAGGCTGTGCTGCTCTGAAACACGTATAGTATGTGCTCATGTGCGAGCTGCAGTTTTTTGTGACGGCTTTTGTGGAGTGAAGCACAGCCTTACTTTTGATCACTGGAGGATTTTAGTTACCAAATTAGCTGCTACTTTGTAAGCGAAGTGTGATGTCAGTGCTTTCTCATAATGTTTAGTAACAGGAGCCGTATAACATAAAAAAAAAAATTAATAAAATACTATATATGTAATACTTCTCCTGTTAATTAGCCAGAGTTGATGGGGGTCAAAGTGTACTTCTTACAGCATCTCTGACATCCATCAAAATAATATAATAGGTCTCTGAATAAAGTCTGGAAAAGTAGCGACAGAATCCATTTAGTATCTAAAATATGAACATGGATCTGATTTTTGCTGAGTGATTAACAGTGTACTGGCGACTTGTCCAGGGTGTACCCCACCTTTACCCTTAAGTAGCTGGGATAGGCTCCATGTGACCCCATGACCCTAGTGAGAATAAAGCGGGTATAGAAAATGAATGAATGATTAACAGTGTCTTCTGCTTGGACAAGCCTCATTTGGAGACTTGGCTTGTTGACAACGTAACCATCATTTCTATTACACAACTATCAGTTGTCAAACACTGTTCTGCTCTGTTTATTTAACCGTCACACCTCACTATTATTTAGTATAAATGAAAAAGTGCAGACCTGTGCAATTTCTAGTTGTGACAGGTATCAGGATAAGAATTAGCTGCTTTTCAGTACATTTGTCATGGATTATAGTGGGTCAAAAATAAACAGCTAAAGTCTGAAGTTTACATACACCTTGGTTAAGTGCATTCAACCTTGCAAAAAATGCAATAATATATAACATGTGCTCCTGTGGTTATGAAATTTGTAGACTGTTGTTTGTCCTGGTGAACATAGTATCTTCCAACTTCAACGGATGACACTTAGATAAATGTAGCCTACACATGGGATAAATCTGACACAAGCTTTACACTACATGTCAATTATTTGTCAATTACTCCTTTTAGTGTTTAATCTATCAATAATAAATTACAGCCATTTCTGAGTGAAGTTCCTCAAATATAAACCTAGCATGTTTAAGTCTTGGACTGTTGGTCGGCCAAAAAAGTGACAGTGAAAATAGTAGAAACTAGAAAAGTACTCTTAGAGCGCAGACCTCC
>JAQQZY010000008.1:18338861-18353877 GCA_030068375.1 Ostorhinchus rueppellii
GAGCTAAGCAGCACTTTGGTCATTTGTTTTCTGATTCATCTTATTAAACTATGTAAGATTTAGCACATTTAATGTCTACCTTCTTTAACTATGCAGCCTTGTTCACTGTTTCCGTTTGCTTCTAGTCTTTATACTGAGCTATACTTCTCATACATATACAGGACAGTGATGTCAGTGACAAGAAACTGAAATAGTGTTGAAAATTTATTACAAAATTATGAAAGTCAAATCAAAATTTTTCATATGGAGTTACAGCCAAAGAAAAACTGACAGGGTTGTCGTATAATAACAGGAAATATAAATCAGCCCATCTCATTCATTTTTAGAGGAACTGCTTCATGTTAACGGTTTGTTTTCGAGTCCACACATTCTTAGCATTTCTGCCTCTCTTCACCTTTGTTTCAGTTTCCATCTCCGGAGTGGGACACAGTGACCCCTGAGGCCAAGAATCTGATCAATCAGATGTTAACTATCAACCCTGCCAAAAGGATCACTGCCGACCAGGCTCTCAAACATCCCTGGGTCTGCGTAAGTCACACTCCTCTTCTGCTCTTCATCGGTTCCAGGCGGAGGTGTTTATGGCAGCTTTATTAAATTTTGTCACATTTTATCAGCACCTGCCCTATTAAGTAGTCATTCACAGCATTAGTTTAGGAACACCTCAGCAGGACATAATGAGCGCTCATTCACACTGAAACCTAAACGAATCCTTATAGGGGACAGTTCTGTTATGATTTGAATGTTATTGTGTCAAACACCATAATGTATTATTGAATTTCGATCATATCAAATTAACACAAACTTTCACTGATAGAGAATCTGCCATAATATTTAAGACCCCTTTTTTCAGGTGGAGGTTTGTACTTGTGTACTTTTACAGCGTGTTAGTGTTACCCACTTTAATAGTTTAACAAACACAATACATCACAGTGCTTGCATAACAAATTAGCCAAAGTTAACCTAAATCTCCAATCAGTGCCAACTCAGATGGCTATTATTGTCAGTTATTAAGGTCAAATAAACCTTGCTAAGCTGACACAGCACTCTGATGGAGTATATTTGTTGTAATGATTGGTTTGCTTTGTGTTATCCTGCCTATTACAGTGCTATCTGCTAAATACATAATTAATTTAACTTACCGATGATCTCTTGTGCAGAAATAAACTGTAGAGCCCCATCATTGGCCAATCAAAATCGAGCTCTCAGCAAAGCCATGTAATGAATACCTATAATGTTTCTCAATAATAATAAATAATAATAGTACAATTTGATTTTGGTGATTTCTAGATCTGGATATTTATGGAAAACATATTTGTGCATCCATTCTTTCCTGTTCTGGTTTCTTCACCGGAAAATTCAGAATTTCTAAGAATCACCCATAAAGCAAATTATTTTTTAAGGTCAAGTCAGATCAGTGAAAGGTCGGTGAAAACGAGGCAAGAATTTGGTCTACATTTTAAACACCATTTGAGGTTTCATGAAAACTGGTTGGTAGAATCTAGTTTCACAGCTATACTCTGCCAGTATTCACATAACTGCATAGGGTTAGAATATTGCATATGTATGAAAAGAAATGGTTTGTAAACTCTTTACTTTTCATTATAAACTTCTAGTTATTTTAACTCGTATGTCAAATAGTCTGAAAGACTTTTAGGACCCTGCATAACATTGTTTTCTTCCTCCTACAAACAGCAACGCTCCACTGTGGCCTCCATGATGCACCGTCAAGAGACTGTGGAGTGTCTGCGCAAGTTCAATGCCAGACGGAAACTAAAAGTGAGTGTCAACACAAACTTTACAAAAAGACACCTCCTGTGTAATTAACATCATATTAAATTTGTATCTCTCTTTCAGGGTGCAATCCTCACAACGATGCTTGTGTCCAGAAACTTTTCAGGTGAGAATAATTTAGATGGAAATAGACGTTCAACGGTGTCCAGTGATTTGATGATACCTCATTAAGGAGCTATAAAAGAAGGACCTGGATCATGAAATCAGATTTGCAACAAACTGTAGTCCGGTTATTGACAATTTGTGTGAAGGTATTATGTTTACCTCAGTTTCTCCTGAACTGAAAGAGGCCACATGATAAGAATGTACTTTGGTGTTTTCTCTTGGCCTTAGTCTACTTCCTTGAACCACACATTTGTGTTCTCGTTCACATTTGCTTGTCAGCATTATCTGCAGTTTGGATGTTGCACTTCAGGGGTTTGGCTTGGATTTCCACCTCCGTAAGCAGTTTGATCACCTAACCTCTGTGCACTTTTTTAATTGAACACCCAATTTGTGGGCTGGACAATGGCTTACCGAGCTAATGCAGTAATGTTATTGGCCCTGCATATGTTCAGCAGTAAGCATAAGTAGAGCAGCCAATGTGGTTAGGATTGATCCAGACTGAAGACAGCGGACAGGCCAGACCCCTGAACTGCACTTTACACAACTGACGGTTTGTTTGACAAGTGAATACCATCTGAAATATGATCTTGCGGCACAGGTAGTTGGTAAGAGGATTTTACATCAGAGGACAAAGTGTGTATACTGTATATTAGTTTCATCTCAAAGGGTGGCACATGATGAATTTGTAGTACTGCTTCTGTAACATCTGTGGTGTAATAAACCTTAAAATATGCAGATGTAGTGAGGCTCTTGTCCCACCTGCCCCCACATTGAATCCCTCTCTGTCCATTAGTGGGACGGCAGCATACCAGCCCTGCCGCTACCACCAGCACGGCCGCTATGGCCCAGGAAGGTACGTGTGCTAGAGGGGGTGTTGGAATCAGGCACTGCCAACTTCGCACTCGGCTGTTGGCATGTGGCCTGGGCTGCTTGAACCCCCCCACACCCCCACAACCCTGCCGTAGCTCATCCATAAGCCTGCTGCCTGCTGCCTGCACACTGACTGATGATGGCCCACTTCTGAATGGTGGTCATTGCACTGGGGCATCTCACACACACAAAGATGTAAACTGAAACCGCACGCAAAGATCAGCTCTTGACCTTTCATTACTGCTACGTGACGTGATGCTCTAATGAACAGTGTTGCTCACCAGGATGGCCTGTTTAATTTTCAGCGTCTAACACTGGAGCCATTTAACTGACACCCAGCATGACCCTGTGACCTCCTCTTAACTACTGCAGCTGCCACCTGGCCCAGCTCTGTTTACCTCTCTGCTTTAATACGAGTCTGCATATCTTTCCCTCTGCAGATATAACACTTTTAACCTTCAATATCTCAACTAGAAACAAACATGCCTGCACCCAAACTTTGTCACACTTACAGTTTTGCCTTTTATACTTTGTATCTGGCTGATGTCCGTGCTCGCTGCAACTCTCCTCCGCATGGCTCTGGTGCTAACAGCGAGCCAAGCATGTGTTTGAGTGTTCAGTACAGTGTGCCAGCCTGCATGGGAAACTGGATGCACAGGACTTATCTTTACCACTTTGTCTAACCTCTCCTGCCTGCTCTGTTGTTTTTGTATGAATAGATGAAAATACACAAAGACCCTTTTTGAAGAACATCAATCACAAGCTGAGATGCTTATACAGGGTGTATCAGAAAAAAGTAGACTCTCAGAAAAACCAGCATAAATGTAAAATGCAATTTTTTTCCTGAAAATCTCATTATACATGTTGATACACCATGTAATTCTCCCTTGAGTGATACCAGTGTGGTGGTTCAGTTTTCACGCTTCAGTGAACAGGGCATACCTGAATATCGCAAAATGAATGTTCGTTCCGCATAGAAGTGTAAGGGTTAACATGAGATCTTTCACCATAAACAACAACTTTCATTGGTGTAGCACATGCATGCAAAAAAACAAAAAAATATATATTGCACATTAACCCTCTACCATTTTTACAAAGACTGATTTGATTGATTAATGCAAAATGTACAAAAACATATGCATACATGATTTTAAATGAACTGTAATTGTACTTCACCTTTACACTGATGAATCCAGTATCTTCAGAACACAAATGCAGACCGATCCTCCATAAATACAAGATGCACAACACAGATTTTGTACAATGTCTGTCAATTTTCTAGATCTTAAAGCAGCGTATAACTTTTCTCACACTTTTTTTTTTCAAATTTATAAAACCCAAGTGACATCATAATTATCACTAATCCTATACTAATCCTATCACTAATTAGTCTTTACGTGCTTACACACCTGAATCACTTCCCTCATGGTGAAGGACTTGGAGGATGACTCCATCATAAACACAGTCCACTGGTTTGTATAACAAACTGAAAAATCACTTGGGCCTTTTTGGAAATTTTGGCGCATTGCGGGAATGGGAATTCCATGTGGCAGCAATTTTGCTGTCTCTTCATGAGTGTTGAACCCAAATGCCACCTTTACCTCCATCCACTGACTATACTCATTGTTTAAAACAACCCTGGTGGACTGTATCCTTTTATGTTGTAGTGATCTGGCTCATTTTCTTCTGTGAGAAATAGTTTTTGCTTGGTCACTACATGGACTTCCCATTCCCACAATGCACTTCGCAAACAAAAGTTCCAAAAAAGCCAGAGTTACATTCCAGTTTATAATATAAACAAGTGGACTGTGTTTATGCTGGAGTCATGTTCAAAGTTGCGCACCATGAGGGAAGTGATTCAGGTGTGTAAGCATGGACAGACTAATGGATTAATGATAATTAGGCTATCACTCAGTGTAAGGAGGTGATAAGTGGAGGTGACAAAGTAGCCAGAACTAAACTCTGCATATATATGTCAACCAAAGGAATGTGGGTGAAAACATTAGGCATGAAATCCAGTTCCAGATGATGGACTGGAAGGAGGCCAAGGGATTTTAGAGACCTGAGTCATTAGGTATAAAAGGACAAAGATAACAAAAAATCAGGGAGGACTTTGCTTCATGTCTGTCAGCGCTGTTTGAATAAAGACTGACCAACAGACGATTTATGAACCAGCGTTTTTTTGTTCATCCTATCCACAAGTCGATCCTATCTGTTGGGTTTTACAAATTTGAAAAAAAAACTTGTGATGAAAGCCATACACTGCGGTAAACACATGCATCTTTGTGGTGAAGTGATGTCTTTGTTATCAGTGAGGACCAATGACTTTTATTGTGTAGAGTACAATACAGTAGGCTTATATAGTACAAAAAGGTTAAAAGTTTGGGTATAAATATGCAGAAATGATGCCCCAGCCCCCCAAAAAAGAGTGTCTCTGCCCTGTTTAATGAACAGAATGTGAAGATGTCATCCTCTTTGGAGTTGCACTTTCAGAGTTTTCTGAGACTTTAAAGCGGATGCTGCATGCTAGACATGTTTCGTGTCATTGCATGATCCCAGAACCTGTGTAAAAATGATTCAGACTTTGAGTTTTTAGTTTAGACGTGAAGCTGAAGATTAAAACATTTGTCTGTTTTCCTGCCTTCTTCACCGCCTTCCTTCCTGCTTTGTAAATGGAAGGTAAGGGAGGATCACCAGTTGAAATAATGACTTTATTTACACTATTAATGTGTGTTTATTTGTGACGTGTAGTTTTTAGTTACATGTTCTGTTTGTCACGTTTGTATAATTCTGGTGAATTTGTTTATTTGAACCTCATAGATCACAATAAATAATGGTGAGAGTATTTTTAAGAAACAGGAAGAAGCACTTTTTCTTAGCTTTCAGTGTTTTGTGATCCTCAGGAGCATCAGTTTTACCTGTAATTGGAGACTTTATCAGTGAAATACTCTTTGATGTGTTTAATTGTTTTCATGTGGGAATATCATTAACTTTTTCATACGTTTCTTGTTCGTGATTTAATTTTAAAAAACACCAACAGATGAAAAGATAATGACATGTATGTGTTTGTTGCCTGTTGGTTCTGTTGTAAATTCCTAATTGTTGTTGATAACATTTAAAGTAACAGAAGTAAAACAGCAGTTAAACTCATTGACTTGAGAATTTGTGACATAAATCTGACTTAATATAGACACTGACTACTTTTCTCACTTTCTTTCAGCCTGCAAAACCTTACTAAACAAAAAGTCCGATGGTGTGAAGGTAAGATTTTATGGGGTTTTTTTGTTTGTTTTTTTTAACATTTTCTTTTTTGGAATTTTCTGTCTTTCTTTCTTCTTCTTTCTCTGTCTTTTGTCACCTCTTTTTTAGACTGTCACCCTAACTACTCTGAAACTACTGACTTTTAAAATGTAATCTACAAAGAAAATTAGCGCAAAGCAAGACCGATGAACATTTTTGGCTCAGGATGTCCGTAATAATAAATATAATAGTAAAAAAGTGGCCACTTGTTGAGTCGGCAACTTACAAGGTACATACAGTTCATCTCAGTGTAAATAATAAACGCTGATAAAGTTTTGTTGCACTTTAGCTTTTGTGACAAATGTGTATGGTTTCCCAGCAGTTGGAGCTATGGAAGTGTGTTTTACTTTAGCAGTCGGCGTCAGTGCATACAGTGAAGAGTCATGATTGAAAAAGGCCAGACAGTGACTTTAAAAACAACTAAATGAATGACCACAACACAGATTTATCCAAAAGCACACTGCACAGTAATTAAAAACACCTCTGCTGTTTACTCTGGATGACATCGCTCTGTCTCATCTTTGTTCCTGTCGAATCTTGTGCAGTTGTTTTGTTTTTCTTCCTTCAGGGTTTCAAGCACAGATGCTGGAACCTTCCTGACGTTGTGGAAATTTGTATTATTTATTATTATTAAAGTTATGATGATGGTGAATATTCTTACATGCGTATAGAATTGCAAAAATGGCAACAGCTCTAGCAGCAAAACCTGACAAGCAAGATAATGAAGCCTGTTAAAATATTACAAACATGTTTAGTGAAGCTGAAGATGCCCATCCCTCATATCGTTGGGGGAATGAACCCTCATGCATCACTATGGACATTTTTGTCTATTTGGGCAAATGTTTCCTCTTCATCTAGCCATCATTTTGGCTGTGGTCATGCATATGCAGGGTTCTCCGCAGAAATTTATAGTATCCTGGCGCACCCCTCTCCCTGGAAGAAAGTCTCACACTAAAACTTGCGATAGATTTCAAAGGAAAAACAACATGGTGCTGGAAAATTGAGTGCGTATCTGCAAACCCGACAGATTTCAGTAGATTTTAGCTAAATTATTTGGGTAAAATGGAAAAAAGCAGCCTAAATTTGAAAATGAGTATAGCAGCGCTGAGCTAGCAGTATACTGGTGCAGCGTCGTTGTTCCATTGTCTGGGGAGAACCCTGCATATGGCACTATTTTTTTTGTCTCTCCTGACAAAGTTTAGAATTTTAAAATAAACGTTTTAATGCATTGTCAGAACACTGAAGAAAATGTACCCTCCTCTTGGGTCCTTCAGGACAGAAATGCCCACTTCTAAAACCTGCTATAAAAGCTTTAACATTTTTTTTTCTACTTCTTTCTGCAACTTGAGCCTCCTTAAAACTACTAGTTAATTTCCATATAAGAAATATGTGTTGGCTAATCTAGAGGCTACTCACTACGTTCTTGTATGGAAAAATGACACATTTTTTTTTGCATATTTTTCATGAATAACAGTGACTTTAAGTCATCAAAGTTGCATTAAAATGATTCAAATCCTTGAAGTGATTGAATGTTTAGTAGTTTTGAACAGAGCTGACGTGGTTTAAGAGGTTTATGCAGAAAAATGTTTTAATCTGTACGATTTTTATAGCAATTTTTTTGGAAGTTGAAGTCGTTTTTTGTCCTGAATGACTGAAGAAGGTTGTAAATTTCACTGACGCCTGAGGGTTAAATACATGTAGTCTCCATAAAATATTTCTCCCCCATACTAATTGTAATTACTCACATGTTTTCCTAGACTACTTGTAGTGTTGTGTGTAACATAATTAAACTACAAAATATAATGTCAGTACAATCTGTTACACTTAGTGATGAACAAGCTATGGAATGGAATTATGATTATTGGTGGTTCCAAAGAGTTCATTTCTGAGTACATTCTTTTCAGTTAAAAGTTTATGTATAGAATGACCACGTCACAGACACAGTATTGGGAAAAATAAAAAAAGACTCCTCTCAGTGCTGGAAATTCATCAGTATTTTCCTTGCGAACTCATAAAAAGGCTCCTACATGACTGCACGGTGTTCATCTAATCATGTGGTTTTAGGGCTTTTCAGGTTTATTGTATATTTTAACACATTTGTTCAAAAAGTAATCAAGTCTAATATTAATTAATCACATTAGTTACATTACTTTTCAGATATTTAACAGATCATTTGTAAACTTTCATTTTAAAAGTAACCTTCACACTGGGCAGCGATTCTAGTATAATAAATCTGAAAACTGTGTTGTTCTGAGGAGTTACCACATAGTCTGCTGCTGAAACGTGGCCCGAGACATTTCTTATGTTTCATCCTCCTGTTTTCTTTTCACTGTCTTTTATGACACAACTTCTAAGTTCATACAGGTGAATGTGCTTGGAACCCGTGCAACGCTGCTCGCACTTTTAATTACAGTTTTGATCAGTTCCTTGTTTTGCGATGATTATTTTTTCCTCCTCCTCCTCCTCTCCATTGCTGTCTGTCAGAAAAGGAAGTCCAGCTCGAGTGTTTGTTTGATGGTGAGATCGGCTCTGTCGTTTCCTTTCAGTCTCTCTCCCCTCCGGTCTTTTGCCTCCTTCTCTATTATTTCATGATTTTTAATTTTTTTTAAAACTTTTTTGGCAGAGATGCTTGAAGCGTCATCTAAGATTGTTGTTGCCTCATTCAATTTCTGTTTGGATTTCCCCAACTTCATCCAACATCCCAGCATCCCCTTCTGCCCTGAGCATCAACCTAACCATGTAAACTCCTGATAAACTCTTACATCCTCCTTCCGTGTCATTTATCTCCTCTAATGTCTAATGACTAGTCTGCATACGGGTCAGATTTAGCCACACATAGACCCCATCAGTCTCAGACATTAATGGACATATCTATTAGTCTTAATCACTATAAACATTACCCCCCCCCCTTTTTTTTTTTTAAATTATTGCATTTTTTTACCCTCATTGGTCATTTTTATTTGAGTGTGTTGTCATTTTGTAAAAACAAGTCTGTCTTGGTCACCTGCAGATTAAAATTACTGTAAAAATTAGGGACAGTAATAGTAAGACATGCAAAGTGTCTCAATATTAAAATTACTCAAGTTAAATGACTAAATTCCAGTAGTGGCTTCATGATGCAGATTCACATTTGCTTGTTGACAGTTTTATTGGCTGTCATTATTTAAAAAAAAAAAAAAAGTTCTCATCGGGATTGTTTTGTTTGGAAACATTGCTACTTGATCACTTACATACTTTTATAAGCCACAGTCCTCTTATCTCAGAGTGAGATGAGCTTCTTCTCAGCACTTTGCTCTTAACGTTTCATCCGATGCAATCCATTCCTCCTCACCGCTTTCCTGCATTCAAGACTCTTTTCTTCCTCCTTCTTCAGATGCACAGAGGCTGAAGGGAGAGTCGAGGTCAAATTGTGTTTTTGTTTCTAATGTATAGTCTTCTGTTTATGCAGCGCCGGATTCAGATGTCAACAAACAAACAACCGTTACATATAACGTTAGGAATAATTATTATGGTCACATTAAAGGGCAGATATTGAGTTTCTGCAGAAACTCTCAGTTGGTCTGTCTTTGCTTAAAAATTCTCTATTATGCTGAAACTGAACAAAATTAAAATTTCAAATTTCTTTGTCAGTGCATTATAGCACTGTGCAAACAGGCTACCATTAGCTTTTTTGTTTCAGCAATGTTCATACTTACAACTTATTCACTTGTCAGTTTGCGTATAAAGATACATCTAGGACATAATGAGTAATATGTACAGCATTAAAAACTAAAGTTTCAGGGAAAAACTGCTTCTACAGACCAGTGTCAAATATTTAGTGTCATCTCCTTTTACAAAGGACCTATTGTGTTCTGTTTCTCTGTGAGTTTTTAATATTGTGTGCATATTTTCTTAAATGTTCTGGTATCTGAAGAAAAGAGACTTGGAAATAAATATATATGCCCATGATAAATCTGCAAAAGCAATACTTTTGCACAGTGCTATATATGAAAAAAATAACAAAAACAAACCACAATCATGCTAAACAATAATGCATTGGCTGCTTATTTAAGAGTACAGTTGATGAAGAAGGTAATTTACTACATCGTTTAAAAAAGTGTCCAAGTATCCTTCAATGCAGAAGGGTACTTTACAGTAGAGTTTTTTATACCTTTTTTATCATTCACTGGTTTCTGCACTGCTGAACTAATATTTTTCAGCTCTGAAATGGAAATTTATGATTTAAAAAACAAAACATTTTTGTAACCACACTTTGCTTAAAAATATATTTGACATGTTTTCATTTCCAATCATCGTGTAGTTTTTATTGGCAAGTATTTCCTTGAGGTTTGAGGTTTGGACTGAGGACCCCGTGACTTGAAATTCGCTTCTGTTTGAGTTATGGATTTCACATTAAACTCTAAAGTAGATTTGCAGCTCACATGGACACATCAGCTTTCTAGAATAAAAACCATACAACACAACATCTTAGGAAAAAACCTTAATCAAGGCCTTTCACTGCATGCACAGACAAGGACTGATAGGAAAAAGAAAATAACCATATTCTGGCGGTTTTTGACACATTTATTTAGTGCTCCTTTAGGTACAGATGCGATTGTTTCTTTTTCTCCAGCTGTTCATTACCATTTTTAAGTGCTGGGGAAACTCCTAAAAGTAGTCTGTTCACCTGTTGTTGTTTTTAAATGCATGTGCTACCTGACTAACTGTGCTGTATTTTCATTTTGTATTCAGTGAAATGTCTGCAGGCATTTAGAAACTTATTGCCACATGCACTGTGTGGAAAATTTGTGGCAAAGCTGCTAGTAATAAAAACATTATTTTCACATAATCCAGTAAACCATTTAGAAATATACAGCGTCTACACTCACATTTTGTGGCTTTTGCCTTCTTGCAAATGCTTGATATTAGAAACAGAAGATGATTTATTGGTCAAACTATGGACTACACAGGGCTAGTATTCAGAAGATGCAACCAAACGTTCATTTAAAGTTGTTAATCGTTGGACTCCTGCTCACTGCTTCCACAATATTTAGATTTCAGTGTTTCTCGTTACATTGCGTACATAATTTTGCGGCCCTGTAATAAAACCCTCCACTTTCCACATAAATCCACATAGGATTCCCACTGGTAGGTTGATGATTTAGTGCCAGTGCAGCAGCAGGAGTCATTTTGTGTTGTGTTTCTTTGCCCCAGTCGCAGGGAAACAACAGTAAAAACAGTGTAGTAAGCAGCAGCAGCACCAAAGACAGCAGCATGTCATCTTCAGCACCAATGGTATCTCATCTTTATTTGGTTTCTGTCATGTTGCTTTCTATGGCTTCATCTCATCTTTTCCAACTTTTTGATGTTTAGTTCTGTCTCCCATGTAACTCTTCATCACATCCTGTTTTAGTGAATCCCTTCCTCCTGTTCTCTCTCCACTCTCTCGTCCTCCATCCTCTGCCTCTCTGCTTCTGTTCTGAACACAAACTGTGATGCTGGCAGTGGTTTTCACGACTTATAAACTGAACGACTGGTTTGTGCTTCTGACTGTCCCTCCCGGTTCCTCTTTTTACCCAGACCTCCTGTCTCCACACTACTCATGTACGTGTGTGTATTTTATTTCTTTATATATATATATATATATATATATTACACATACATACACACACACGGTGCACAACACTGATGACAGGTAGACAAATGACTTTCATTTTGTGGTACAACCAGACACTTCAATCAAGTCCTGCTCAGCCACGTTGCTGTGACTCCTTTGTGTGTTCAACGGTGTCACCTGAGTTTTGTTGATGGCTTTCCTCTGAAGTAGGACAGGCTCAGTGCAGTTTTGTGGAAAGCAGAGCTTGACAACACAGACAGACTCTATACTGAATCAAAAGAGTACTTTTACAAATTGCTCTTCGATATTACAAATGAAATGAAAATGACAAGGCCTTCTGGGTAAAAGTGTAGCCGGTATGGACTGATAATGGAGAATTGTATGTGGATGCAGCCCCTCTGTTTTCATACATATGTAAATATTGAATAAAATGTAACTGCTCATTGGAACGATTTGTCCAGTTTAGAAATATGCTTTCACAAAAGGTGTTCTGAAAGTTATTTTTCTCGAGGAAACTATTAGTACAGTGAAGTTGTTGGAAATGAAATGACACCTGTCAGTTCCCCAATAGTTGTTGAAGAAAGTCAGACATATTTACACAAACTAAAACTTTATTTATTCTGATTAATATCAATTCATTGACGGCGTTCAAGTGGCAAAGCTAATGATAAATCAATGACAAAAGTCAGTAAAGGGGCTGCATCCTCTGACGTTGTACTCACTGTAATACTGGCATATTGACGGGGGTTGATGAAGCTGAGTGTGCAGTTACATATGTAAACCAGCTGTGGGTGAAGAGGGAAGGTTTTCCAAACAGTTTTGCTCTTGGAGCTTCGTACCTGCCTTTTGCTGAATGTTTCTGTTGTCAAGTCCAGACTGAGGATGAGGAGAAACCTGTTGACATCAACACACAAACATATACGACTATAGGTTCAGTGTTCACGTTGAGCAGGATGGACAGACATCCTGATACCATGGCAGTCTATAAAGTAGTTTGGCAAAATGGAAAAACATTATTATAGCAGTTAAAACAGTCTAGTGTCAAAGACTCCATATGTAGATTTGGTAACAATTTATATAAAGGTGCTTACAATAAGGAAATTCAGGCTTTATTTGTCAACAAAAAGATACTTTTTAACTTTGTTTTATAATGTGGTCATGAAATCAGATTTTTTATTTGACTGCTTGGTGGTCAAGGAAAAAGAATCGAAATATACAAACTTAAATGCATGACATATTCACAGAACATTAAATGTTAGAAACACACGGGTGAAGGGGTTTCTAGAAGACCAAATCATCAGTTCAAATATGAAACAAAACAGGGTACATGTAGAATTCATGAACAGTACAGTCTCATTAAACAATTACAAAATCAACTTCCTGGTTTTACTATGATAAACATCTTCCATCTTGGCAACACAAAGCAGCTTGTTCGCCCTGAAACGGAGACACTATGTTCTTCCAGTTATCTTTGCATTTTCTACACGGTACACCCCTCTTGTGGGTGCCACTAAATCCCAAACATTAGCATACAGACACTGGACCTTAAAGTTGTAGCCTTTAGCAATTATCGAACTGCACAACCTGACATTGTGATTATGATTTGATTAATTGTGCAAGTGTCAATAATTGCATCATAAATACAGTTATTGTGAGATATTTATATGCACTTGGAAGAAATGGTTGTATCTGTGCAACCTTAAGTGGTTAAAATGTCTTTCTTTACCTTTCTTGCAGACTACTTATAGCATTGTTAAGCATTTATTAAGTTTTTTTTTGTTTATTTATTATGCTTAATGCACAATTTATTATGTATTTATTAACACTTAACCCTTTGATGCTAACTGTTGCAAATTTGCATCAACACCCCCCCCCCCCCCCCCGCTCCAAAATGCAACCAAAATAGTATCTACTTGAAAGAAAAAAACGCAAGTCAATTTTTTATTTTTTTTTACACAATTGGAAATTGATTCAGGCCTTAAGGGGTTAACAGTGCTTTTCCAGCTCTTCTTAATGACAACTGTTACCTTATCTACACATACTGGCTTTAAATGGCTATTAAGGTGTTGTATATAATTAATATTAATCATTCATTGGGGTAAATAAAGTCTAACTATATAAGATACAGCCATTATTACCAAGGTGACTGTATTTAAGCTGTCATAAACCTCCTCCTCTTCAGTCGGGGCCTCTATGGTGAACATGTGTCCAGCTGTGTCAGTGTTTTCATGCATTTTGGAGACTAAAGTGGTCAACATCAGTGGTGTTTGCTTCTTCAGTGAGGGCATGGGGAACACAGTGTGCGCGTTGTCGTCTGCAGTCATTTTTTAATCATCCGGTTACTCCACAGCCTCTGTATTGTAGCTGCTTTGTTTTTGGTGTGTGCACATTCGTCTGTTTGTGTGTCTGTATGGAGTCATGGAATACGCTGGTATTCCCTGGCTTCTTCCCTGGTGTCCCGTATGCATCCCTTCCCTGCATGGTAAAGTGTCTCCTGCCTCCCCCCAGGAAGCCCAGACAACCGTTGTACACAACCCAGCTGACGGCGCCAAGGTAAGCTGCTCCTTTTCCCACCACTAGCCACCAGCCACTACTAACACCAGGAGGTAACATGTGGAGGATTTTCTCTCAATACAACTGTTAAGAAAATGTATAAAAAAGAGACAATACCTTTTAAATTCAACATTTTGGGGGCTCTAGCTATTAATAGCACAAACTTTTGGGTATAGAAAATAAATTCTATAGACTAAGACTAAGATCTAAACAACCAGCAGAGACTAAATGCATCTACTGACGAACATCAGAACCACTAATCCTGCAAATACTTGTAAGTAGGTAAAATGCAGTTTATTAGGTTGCAAGGTGCATCAGATTTGTCTTGGACATTCAGTGGCTCCATTGGCAACAATGAAATACTATCATCTTGTATTCACCAATAAAACCCATGTATTTAGACAAATACCAGTAGTTAATGACGTAATATGCTACATGATAAGTAAATAAAATATAGGAAAGTGCCTCATTTTCACCCCAAAAAAGCAGAGAAGGCATGGGGTTATGTTATAATAAATGGTAATTAATTAAGAAATGTTAAATGTATAGTGAAATTAATTTATGTCACCACAAAAATAGTTTTAGGTCTTTAAGGGATATTTAATTCATGCAAGAAAATGGCTTATTTTATTGATTTATCTTTACTTTGAGGCTTCAGTTGTATCACATGATCTTCAACAGCTGATCCCAAGTGTAGTGAAAGTTCACAGTCGTGTATTCATTCATTCATTCATTTTCTATACCCGCTTTATCCTCACTAGGGTCACGGGGGCCGCATGGAGCCTATCCCAGCTACTTAAG
>JAQQZY010000008.1:18415560-18427762 GCA_030068375.1 Ostorhinchus rueppellii
TTTTTTTTTTTTTTTTCCCTTTTAATTTCAGTAAGAGGCATGGAAAACACACTGCTGCTTCCCACCATTTACAAACAATACATTTGTTTCTTCACATGTAAATCATCTACATGTTTATTTACAACTTACAAGAAATAAGATTCCATCACAAGATATTAGTATTTTGTATATTCAGATCACCAGACATATGTTAATGCCATGTGTCAAAAGGGTCAGTGCAGGTGAGGCAGCAAAAAAGATCAGCCAAATCATCAGAGGTCAGCTGAGGAGTGGAAACATTTATAGACATTTAGACAGGAAAGAGTCTTAAGAAAATCAGTCCAGATTACTGCTGAAATTTCACAGACTTGTAGGAAGACTAAACAAAGAAAGTACAGTCCATAGTTGTGTATGCACCAGACAGACACACACACTATTTGCATGCACAACTGAGTCTGTGTCTCTGCATCTCACTGTGCATGCACATACAAAACAGACTGGGGTAAGTCTGAGCCTGGGGGGTACTACAGTGTGTTCCCACAACGCAGTGTTTGGAAGACACCCCTCCCCCATCCACAAACACACACACGCAAAGTCGCCCCCTGCCCCTTAATGTGAGCATAATAAAAGCCACATGGCCAATGACTTTCAGCTGGCAGTTGCTGAGGCAGAGAGGCAGACTCTTCAGCCACTGCTGGCCTAACTGGCAGACTGATTATCTGACAAGCTGGAGGGTAGAGGGCAAAAGAAACCCTGAGGAATGCAGTCTGATCACTCTGGTCAGCTCACTCAAAACTGAATTCAACTCCTGTCTATAGCAAGGCAGGTTTAGTTAGGATTCAATTCATATCCACTCCAAGCACATATGCTCCTGTATGTTATCACTTTTCATATGGTACCTCCATAGGAATGTATAGTGAAATTAGTACTACACACATATTCAGACAGTTGTGTATTTAAAAAAATCTTTTTACTTTATGAGTAGAAGAGCAGCAGATAGAAGTCAGTGTTTCTCTATATTTAAAACAAATATGTATTTTACAGCATGTTCACTTGAAATACACTGAAAGCTTGTTTTTCCTTGACTTAAAGCAGAATGGTGGGTGTTGTTGCTAGTCTGCTTAAATTGCAACAACACTGAATGTAAAACAAACACACCGATACCGAACATAGTACACATGCTTGTGTGTACCCACTGCAGCTGCTTATTGTTCGCTTATTTACCATTGATGGCAGTGGGGGCGCATGAAAATTAGGGAGGTAAAAGCAACCATAGAACAGCGTTGAAAACCCCAAAATAACAGCATGGATGTGGTGGTGAAAGTGAGATTAAGGCAGCTGAGGGAGGATGTGGATTTAAAAGCCATCTCATCTGTCAGCACAGAGGTGTAAACTGAGCTACAGAACCACTGTGTGGATGCTTTTTGTGACTCCACTTTGTTTTTCTTCTTTTCTCCTGATAACCCTTTCCAAAGCAAATTCTGCATAATGCTAATGATGGTCTAATACTGTTAATGTTCTCTCACAAATTGCTTTCACACTCAAATATCAAGTAGCATTTTTGGCGACAGAGGTCAGACTGGTCACCCAATGTTTATTTTCATAAAAAAGGAACACTTGACCACAAAGAATTGTTGCTTTAAAGCCCTCTAGACATATCACATAGCATGCATAGGTTACTAGGTCAAGGCTTTGCAATATAATAGCTAAATACTTTGGATAGCAGAAGTATACAGATTTCTCCAGTAGGCATATGAGACCTTCACAAAAATAATGGCAAAAGAAATCCCCCTCTTGATGCCCAAGATATCCAGCTATTGAGCATGGTGCTTTTTCGAATAACCAAGCCACATCCAAGTAGAAACTCTTCAAAAGCTGAGGCAACAAAGAAAAAGGAGAAAATAATTTTGTTTGAGGATAAGCTATTAGACTTTCTTCTTTCAAAATCCCAAGAATTTTTCCAATTTATGTTAATTTTATTGATTTTTTAAAATGAATGTATGGAAATTAGCTGGAAAGTGAAATTAAAAGCCAGACAAAAACTCATTTAAACCACAAAAGCAATGGATAACTGAAAAACGTCTCTTGCCCATGTGACTAAAGAAGGAAATGAGTTTGAAGATGAATGATTTCATTCATGTCTCAGGTGCACTGATGTTGAACAGCATTTGTCAGAATGTTAAAATGTGGTCTTGTGTTGCTTAGTTCATAAAAACTCACCAGATAAAGGGTTCCGGCCCAGAATGAGCACATTTGGTAAAGACATCATCACCAGCTGCTGGAGAGTCTCCTGTCAATGTGGTAAAGAGAACTTGTTAATATTAAAAATATTCATGGAAACCAAATCTAACACATCTGTTATGCTCCCCATACACTGGTATCTGTCTGCAGACACATCAATCAAGGAACAGAACGATACATCGGAAAAGCAAGTCAGTATATTGAGGGTTTTATGTCATGTTCATGCTTAAGACTGAAGGGTTTATGTTTTTCTCCGTGTAACATGGTGCAAAGGTGGGGTGTAAAGAAGTGAAAAGTGAAAGAAAATTACTAAACATCAGTCACATAATACAAAATGTAATGGTCTTCTCTTTTGCCAGTGTTACCCAATGTGTATGTGATAGATGATCCAAGTGACAGTAGTGTTTATGTGGGTTAAATTGCTTGTGTGGATTTTACCACAGGGCAACCTCAGTTCACATGTCAATCATACCAACCAAGATGAGCTGCAATTTAAAAACAGGCCTGCAGACATACACATGGATACAATCTGTGTACACAAAAGTACACAAGATAGGAAAGGAAAAGAATGCATGTATTACTGTGGAGATTCGCCCAAGTGAAACAATAAGTTGCGATTTAGTGAATTATTTTATAATTTGTCCAAAAGACATTTCTCACAAATGGTGAACACTAGAAGTCTTACTTGGAGTTGCTTTGAGACTATTACTTAACCCTGTGCCAAAAACATTTTTAGCATCCTAAGAAGAGGCATACAGTTAGCCAACTTGAATATTTTATGTTTACCTGATGGCAGAGCCCAGTCTCAATGCGTCTGACCCACGTGTTTAAATTTTCTATGTAGGTTACTGCTGATGTCATGAGAAAGAGGCTTGTATGAGTAAAGGCTTTGGGAGAACCCCCCTCTCACTGTAACCATCTGCCCTATACATATTGCATTACCTCACTGCAGACTTACAGGAAGCAGAAAACATTACATCATTTTGTGGTTTTAATTGATTAAAATTAGAGCCACTTCTATGCTGCTTGTGGGACTTTACAAACTAGCCAATGAGCTTAGGTATTAAACATGGCTGAGAGAAAAGATTTTACCAAGATAGGCCTGTTTTTCCTCATTTTCTTGTTCCAACAAAAGGGAGATTTTTATTCTAGTGTGTATTCCTGTATCCACCTTTAATGAATAAACTTTCCTGTCTCTGAAATTTGGCTTAAACATTATTACAATGAACATTTTGTTCAATATTACACATGTACATGCATATCACTAAAAATAAGAGTTGCTGCAGTTTGAATAAAATGTCTTATTTGCATCCTTTCAACCCACGTTCGAGTCAGTATCATTATGCAGTTTTTTTTCCCCACACACCTGTGTTTGTGTGTGTTTGCTGTTTGGGATACAAGTGTCACTCATTCTTTATGTCAAGGGAAATTTATTCCATAGACTTGTAAGCAACTTCCATTACATTCTTATCAGAAACCTGCAGCAGAGGCAACACTGTGCCTGCAGAAGTCTAAACCTTTACTGAATGTCTAATTTGATACAAAAGCAGAAAACCACAGGAGGTGAAAGCAAAAAAATGGGAGGGACGATGAGCACCATTTTCAGCTTGAGAAAATTTGTTTAAAAAAATAAAATTTAAAAAATCTGATTTATCAAACAATGGATAAAACTATATCATATTATCCTACTACTTTTTATATTACATTGCGTCACATCAAGTAATTCAGGTGTGAAAAAAGCACGCCGAACAGATTTCTATCCATAACGCCATTAAGGTGAAAGTCAAAGACCAAGTCAAAGTGAAGGTTACACAAGGTCATCAGGCAGTGTGTAGGGTTAAGACCATAGTCACCATGCTTTCCAGTCTACTGTAATAAGAGCTCAAACCCTAACCCAGGGGTCAGCAACCCTGGTCCTCAAGACCCACTACCCTGCATTTTTTAGATGTATCCCTGTTCCAACACACCTGATTCAAATGATAAGCCTATCATCAAGCCCTGCAGAAGCTTGATAATGACCATCAGGTGTGCTGGAAGAGGGAAAGGTCTAAAACATGCATGATAGTGGTTCTCAAGGACCAGGGTTGCTGACCCCTGCCCTAACCTCTCTTTTCATCTCCATGTTAATGCAGATGCACACAGCATGCTTTAGGAAGGGTCACCGTCCTATAAGAAAAAAAAAAAAAAAAAAAGCCAATTCACTGACATTTCTCTCTCATATATTTGTCAGAGGTGTTACTAAGAGGTTACATTGGTCACATTATTATACTAATTTGTAAATAACATTTAATATTCAAGTGGTTTAGAACAATGTGATGCACTATAAACGACAGGAGACGCAGCAATTGCAACATTGGTGCTTGCAATTTTGATGATTAATGCTGATTGTGATTATCAGTCATTTCAGACAGCAAATGACAGCTATAATGTCTGGTTAAGACAGGCTGACTCAACAAACGTCTGACAGAATCATCAGTGTAGCTCTGACAGCCCCAGTTGCTGTCTGGCAGAGGCATTTGGTGTGCCTCGCAGCCAATTCACCATGTACTACTGATGACAGCAGCTTTGGGATAAATCAACCAATGAAAGACAAAAGTGGAGCAGAGGAGAAACTACAAGGTTACGTCCTCGATTTGCACTCCTTAGATATTGATCAAACAGGAACATTGCCATAGATTTGATGATTCCTGCATTAAAACAAGACCAGGGCTTGGTCTGGAAAAGGGTAGCACTAGCAGAAGAGGGTTCTTTATGCATTTTACAATCAGGGGACAACTGTTAGGATTTTTGGCTAAATAAAAAGCAATGTGTCAGCAAAGAAAAGAAACTGCTCAACAGCATTTCTCGTTTGGCCACACAACAGATAGTTTGTACTACAAGCACCTGTCCCTTTTTTAACCACTGCTCCTTATCAACTCACTCAGACACACACCTGTTCCTTACAGTGACAGGATGTGTTTGCTGTGCAAGCAGCATGTTTCGGGCAGGGCTTTCCTAGCTACAGCCGTTGTCACACAACAAAAGAGAAAATTGCTATTCATTTTTTTTTTTTTTTTTTTTTTTTTTTTAAAAATCAGCATCAGTGCAATGTAATGTTTGACAACTGTAGATTCAGTGTACAAAAAGCAGTTGCATGGTTTTGTTGCTCTGGCAGACCCAATCGAGGTCACTTAAAGAGGAAACCAGTTTACCAAATGTTTTTTATTATGTTACAACCTCTCATTTCCACACACCAGGACAACACGATGGACAGATTTATGAAACAATTGAGCCATATATGAGAGGCAGTGGTTCTGCCTTTCTCATAACACAGACAGACAGACAGATAGATAGATACTCCATCATGGCTCAGCTCATTGTTGTGAGACTTCCATATCTTATCTAAACAAATTTTCCTCTTTAATATCAGGGTTCCCTACCCATTCCTACTCATCTCCATTCATGTTACTCACAGAAAATATCATTACTACAGAAGCTTTGTTTAGTTTGCTGAATACGGATAGAGGATGGTGATGAACATCTGTTTGACGAATAAGACAGCGACATGCTGGATTAAAAAAAGAAATTGTTACTTTATATGTATGACAATACATTATGCAAGAGGTTAAAAGGGATCATAAGCCTTTTGAAAGAAATCTCCTTAGGTTTAATTTTACTTCAAAACTAGTTAAGGCTGGACTGAAAGGCTGGAAGAATGTCAAGCACTGATTCTCTCCATCTACTTGTTTTCCACCCATTGAGCCCAAGGATTACAGTATAAAAGCCCCTGATCATATAATCAACATTATAATCAATATAAACATAAATTGCTAAGGCACAGTACGTCAATCATGAACATATGTCATAAAACTGGATAATCAATGTACTACTAGTGCAGAACCATAACACTGTCTCACACTGTACAGATATGAGTTTTTGAATTTGTAGGAAATGGCATGCTTCAAGGATTAGCTGCATACTAATAAAAACTGGAAATTACTACAGACTAATATGGCTCTTGGATTAGCTGGTGAAGGCTTAGCCTTCATACATAAAACATGATGGACATTGCAGGAGAGACAGCAACCACCATCACACGGAGCGTGTCATGGAAATGCATCTGCACACAACACAAATGCACACAGCTTTCAAGCTTCCCCTGCCTCGATGCAGTTCTCAGACATCCTTGATACAGTCACTATGGTGCCTCAAATTTTCATTTCCACACAAAGTATCATTTTCTCATAAACATCAGGGCAATTCAGTTCAATTTTCAAAGAAGTCAATATACAGATTGAGAGGGGGGTGAATGACGAAGGAGCAGGAGAAGAAAGGGAAATGCACACAAACAGTGGCCAAAAGGGTTGATTAAGGGAAAATGAGAGATGCTGCTTTGATTTCATCACTTCTCACTCCAGGCACGCAGGACTGAGCTGCCTCGTCCTCTTCTTCTCTCCATCTTTCACCCCCCCATCCCCCCTCTATATTACTGTATTATTGATTCCTACAGCATTCACAGCTCCTCAACACTGGCTCATCTTCCATCCCACAGAGACAGTTAGACAGACTGATAGAATGAGGTGCTGGTTGAAGTGGAGCTTGTCAAACACAATGGAATTTATTCTCTCAGTCCATTTTTGTTTGAATGCATACAGTGTGTAACTGATGCCGTATTGAACATGTGCCTGTTATGCATTTCTGAGAAGAAAATTGAGTTTTCCCAGATAGGTTGTGTCTTTTTACAGTTGATATTTTTCTGACTAAGATTTCTCCTCTGGGTAATCTGTCACACTCACATTTAAACTTTGAGAAATCATAATATGTTGCATATTTTATGCTTAAAAGAAATTTACAGGGAAATTACTTCATGACCACCCTTGGGGAAACAACTCACAATTCTGTGACATTTTATTTGCAACTGTTGAGTCATTTCTTTTGTATTTCAATAACTAATATAATTCTTAGGGTTACTATTTTACCTAGTTACCCTTTTTTTTTTTATTATTACTTTGTAAATCAGGCCTGTATTTTAATATTACAGATATAAATGAGAAATGACCATAACATCATTACATCTTACTTTTTCAAATCAAAGTCAAAAGTAGTGTTGATTATCAGGTGCGTCTGCAGCGTTTTTGTCTTCAGCTGCACAAAACATGGAATGAATGATTGTCTGTTTAAAATCGAGAGATTCCACTGATAGAGACCGCAGCCTGCTAACACAATCTTCCATCATATGGTTGCCTATTGCTATAGAACCTAATACATGTCAAGGGGGTATGCCAAGATAAGTAGTACATGTACACTTAAAGTAGATAAGCTTGTATGCAAGAGTGTTTTCATTCAACCGAGTCAGTGAAAAGGTTATAAGGCATCTGCAGAGTTTCAGTCTCACAGAAACCCCGTCTATTAAACACACAAACCTCTACAACTTCTCATCTACCCACCCAGGCACAAGTTCCGCTACCAGCACTGCCTTAACAGGGGACTAATTGTGTAGCGGTCTATGTATGCGAGTCTGAGAGTGAGAGAGCAAGTGCAAGGGTATGTGTGCATGTATGCTGCCTGAACCCTGAATCACGCCCATTCTGCAGACATGGAGTGTTACCATAGAAACGAGGAGATGGGTTTATTCTCCCCAACGTAGTGAATCTGACACACATACAGTAGTACAGTACATGTGCAATATGCGCATGCACACACACACACACACACACACTTCTACCCTCTCCCGGGTATGGCACTAAGGACTTCTCTCCCGCTGAAAAACTGCAGAGATTATGAACATGAAAGGTTATTTCCATCAACAATAGGAAGAACACTTCTTCCTCTTTCTCCACATTGAACATGAACACAAAACGATGAACACACAAAGCACTTAACACCACACTTCGCTATTTTCCCCTTGAATTGAATCAATGTAATGAAAGCATTACCACTGTTCAGAGCTGTAATAGATCCCTAAGAACACAAAATGGGTTTGTGCACTGAAGTTCAAGGAACAAAGACACATTCCTGCAGTCCATTATTGGATGACTAAGGGGCAATATTTTTGCTCATAAACCACCCAGGATGAAACCATGTTAACAAGCAAAAAAAAGCCATCTCCAAAGATTTTATGTGGATCAATGCTGAAGCTAAACCAAACATCAACAAGAGCAAAACATTGACCGAACTAGACCAATAGTGAGTTTTCAATAATGTCTTTTTTAACCATTAAATTGGCTCATGTTTTGCTTCATCGAAATTGTTGCACATGCATCTGCTATCATTTTATCAAAAAGAGACAGAGCAGAGCAGCAGTCAGGGTCTATGGTCCGACAGATGGACAGATCATCTCCTACATGAGGAGGAGGAGAAAACCAGCCATTAGCACCCTACTTCTTTTGTTCTTTGCTGTTATCTATCCGCTAAAGTGCTTTTACAACAAAGCCCTGAGGCTGAGTGAGTGGATGGGTTGATCCTGCTGCTCATCTCAAAGGTAGCAGCAGTTGGGGAAGTCCGGGCACAACGCCCACATCTCAACACCTCAGGGTGCAACTTCACACTGACCACAGTTACTCCTCTGGCAGGCACACAATCATCAACATGACAAACTATGCCATTTCAGTAACATTAATTATGGGCATCTTTAATTTCCAAGGAGTTTTTTTTTTTTTTTGTTTCAGCAAAGTTTGCTAAATTTCTCTGTCATGAAGAGTTTTTAAAATACATTTAGACCACAGTGTATTGTTAAGCAAAATGACATGTGTAACATTATAGCGAAGTGTTAACTCTAAACATTGCATCCAAGATATTTTAAGTGAGGGAATGGACCTTACACTTAAAAAAAATATCTTATGGGCCCAATTATTTAAAAAACACACCCCATAGGTTGAATTTCCTGCAGATACAACCCTGCTGCCCCTGTTCAGTGATGGAAAAGAAGAACCCAATGCCTGGCTTCCTCTTCATACAACATCTCTGCCTAAAAATAACTCCCCCTGTTACCATATGGGAACCTACTCTACATCATAACTGCCACAAACTCTGCCTCTCCTCCACTCTCTCTCATATTGCAGATGCACACATTGGTATGCGATTTAGAAAGCACTTAGCAGCCATTATTTTGGCAAGTCGCAGTTCATTTCTCCCTCTGGGCTGTTATTGTAATACTATGATTAGCAAGTGGTTCAGGGTATGAATGGAAGACAAATCAGCAAGGTCTTGAAAGAAGAAGAAAAGTGTTAATGTCTAAATTTGTCGCAAAGGTTTGTTTACAAGTATACTGATTTCAGGTCAAGCAGTAATAAACAAGCCCGATTGTATTTATCATAACCCTTCAAATTTGACATTTGTAACTTTGTTCAAACAAGCTTGTGTGTTTTCATGGATTTAAGTAGCAATAGCCAACAACAATAAATCTCTTTGAATTCAAGTACACGGTGCCTGGCTGCCTACAACTTGTTTTACACAAACCACGGCTATATCAACAGGGTATTCAGACAAGTTAGCATGTGAGACTGCATGACAACATATCCAGCCTGCAGCTACTCTTCAAGTGCATGCCCTAATAAACAGATTTGTTTGTGACTGATGCTGAGGAGCAACAAGACAAGGAGTCCATGGGGAATTCCAGGAATCAAAAGATCTAAAAAGACATCTGTATTATGTGACTCAGATTTAATTGAAAGCAATAAACATAACCACAGGCTTGGGAGAAAACATATTCTTTTCACTATTTTTATGAGTGCACCCTTGTCAAAAACAAGCATACGCAGCTACAGTATGTTGCAGCCGACTGAATCTGAATGTGTGCTTCAACCTCACCCTAGCGGCATAACAGATCAGCTTTGTCAGGTTTCAGGGTCAACAAGGAAGGAAACCAAGGTCTCTTTTTACATACATCAGGCAACATTTATATAGCCAGATTCCTCCTTTCCTTTTACTTCAACAAACTCCTTACTAAGATTACTACATTATATACACTTAGGACTACCTTTATGGAAAATGTTGAAAGAAAAGCTGTTTAACATTATTGATGTAAAAAAAAAAAAAAAAAAAAAGACTGAAAGCCAATAAGGAAAGGCAGACAGATAACTGAAAAGTTTCAGACTATAAAGATATTTCCTCTGTTAAATGAAGACCGGTCCACAAATGTTTCATTATGATAAGGAAACAGTCCTGGTTATGTTTTTTTTTTTAACCTATCCCTGGCCAAAGTGGGGCTCTGAGGTTGAGAACCTCTAAGACCAGCTGAGTATGAATGGTGGCCTCTGTTACCCTCTAAGTCAAAACAGAGCACTGCCAGCCTTTATGCTCCACCCCAAATCAAAGCAGTGGCAGTGGGAGGACAGAGCTGCTCTTATTTTCACATAACGGTCAAGTCTTGTTTAAGGTTAGGATGAGAAAAATGCAAAAACACAGAGGTGCACCAACAGTAAAATAACTTTCAGAATAGTCATTCATAATATTATCTGATCTAGATTTTTAATAAAAGCTTTCATAGCATATAAAGTAGTAATTTCAAGGGTCAAATAAAATCATTTTTCAAATAGTTTAAATGTGTAGTATTGACAGTAAGTGGCACCAGAAGGTCTCCAAGCCGAATTCTCTCAAACCAGGATGAGAGGATTCACTTGAGAAAAGCCAGTAAAAGCATGAAAAATTTAGTTCAGTTGGCTAAGACTGTGTATTACTCCTCCCTAAAACTGCCAAACCAAGGCCGCTAAATTAAAAAGAGGCCCAGATTATATTTGGACTGACCAATAGAGAAAGGGAAACTTTCACTGGACTCTGCACTTCAGAAAATAAGTAACCGTGAAAGTTAATACGCTACTGAGGTAGCAGAAATGTGAGTATGAAAATTGAAGCTGTTTTTCTTTCCCATTGTAGGCCTTGTTTCTAGAGCCACGTAATTAAAAAGCCAGTACATTCACAGATACATACAACTGCTCTTTCTTGATCTATGCACCAGATTGTGAAATCAAAGTCAGAATAAAGCCCGTCTAGACACTGAATTCCTCCTACACAATCTACTGAACAAAAAATAAAAAGATAAAGACAATACCGATCCACCCACCAACACACACCTAACGTACTGTATACTCTGCCCATGAGAAGTGATATGATATGAAATGAAAAATCACTATTAATGACATTTATGGGCTTGGGACAATCAATTTTTCATAACTTTCTCAGATAGATAAGCTCTGTGCACTTCCCACATGCTACTAGGATTACATCTCATAGAAAAACAAAGCACTGACAGAAGAAAGGAGTGGAAAAGCAGGGATGAGATCCACAGAGAAGTTGAGAAATGGGGACAACCAAGTGTCCAGCAAAGCTTAAAAGACTGTGTTCAAAGATGTTGGGCTTAATTTAAAGTCCTCCCTTCACATATATTCCCATACCCTTAACAGGACAATTTTTGAGGCTTTTGCAAAAACTGCATCATAGCTGTTGACACAGAGTGACACATTTACTTGGTTTGGGTTGAAGGTATTGTGCAAAAGATGAAGCCCTCAACTCTAATACAATAATACATTACCAATAAGTGGGAATTCTGATCCACTCAACAAATTGACTTGGGTAAGTGGGGTCAATTTATTGAATCAGATGAAACTATGAACCGTACAAATCTTTCACAAACACCAAGTCATCTATGAAAGTGCTGAGCAGTACCGTAAACTAAACTGCTAAGTCTATTAGTCTGAGAATTACATGGCTCCGTCTCAATCCAGATGGCTGTGGAAATGTGAAACCAATAAGTGACAAAGAAACCGCAGGAAGAGGAGACCACTTCAGTAATATTAACTGAAGCCATACTTGTCATCTTTACTTCAGTAAAGAGAAGGATGATTGCCAAGATTGGGTATATAATGTATATTTGTCTGTTTTGTTTGAATTCTGATTGAACTGTGCAATACTGAATCAGAAAGCTGCTGACTTTCAGCTTTACAAGTGAAATTACAGCCATTTTTATGCACAGCTGTCAGTTTTTTCAAAAATGTAGCACCACAGC
>JAQQZY010000008.1:18427862-18449676 GCA_030068375.1 Ostorhinchus rueppellii
TCCATTTGATAAAATCATAAGTTTTGGTAGGCCCCTAAATATCTTTCAAACTCTAGCCTTGTTTGCTACACATTAGAATTTTTGGCTTTTATCTAGTATTTAACTGGAACTTCAGGTGGGCAGCCAGTCCATCTCAATACCAGTTGATTGACTGACATTCAGTAAGTGATTAAGTCCCTAAAAGGCCATCAAGAGGACAGACAGACAGACGGACACAGCAAAGACAACGGGGGCCTATGGGGGTTTCATCTTGCGGGTGGTCTCTGTGGGGCAGTGCCTGCAGTCTCTGGTCACTCAACAATAAGTGTGACCAGCAGGTCAACAGACTAAGGCAAGGATGAACACAGGATTAACAAAACACAGCGGAGGAACAAGGGTGTCATTGTTGGCTTACATTGTCCTGTTTGGGGTAAAACAATTAGCAGTCAGATGGTATAGGTTTAATCCCTCCAAAGCCAAACAAATGCTGCTGAAATGCCCAGATCCACAACGGTAACAATGCAGGCAAAATACTACCCGAGTCACAGACAGCAGTTAATGTCTAACTCTTGCCCTCATCTCATCATTCACCGATTCTGCTGGTCATCTCTTCCCCTTCAGCTGTCACTGACTCTGTGACAGATAATTCTTCAAGTGTTTGATGCAGCCTAGTGGAGCTTTTGAAGGCTTTTAAAGTTAAAAGTCCTCACAATAGGCTGATTGTTTAAATAAGATGACCTAGAATTGATTAACAGGATGTTAAAATCCAAGACAAACCAGATCTAAGAGCAGTTAACCAATCAGTGAGGCTCCTCATTTCCCCTCTAGGGCACAGATACAGACAGGAGATGTATGGTTTTGGGAGAATACAGAACATAAATTAGAGGCCTAAGAGTAATATTTTTACAGTACCATATAACTTCTTACTGAATTAGATGTGGGTAGAGATGTATGAGACAATTCAGTGCTTTCTCCTGTTCATATCTCTTATTTGAGAACCTCTGAAGTGATAAGTAACTGCATTTACATGGCCTCTACACAGGCCTTAAGGATATAGGTCATAGTTCGAAGTCTGAAGTGTGGGAAAGTTCCTTGTCTGACTGTACATATGCCCAGCAATGATGCAATGATGACATGCATAAAGTCAATACAATGAGGCAACAGTAGGCTACATCAGGCTTAATTCCTCATTACCACAGTCAAGAACATTACTGTAATATAATATTTTATCTAGATTTGTTTCCATGCTGTCACTCTCCCATGTCTCATAGCTTGCTCAGTTAAACAAAATGAAAAGCTGGTGGAATCTATTCCAGCAGATTTTAAATTTCCATAATTATCTGATCATTTGTGTAATATGTCTAAAAAGAAAAAAAAAAAAAAGATAACATTTGCATTTTTGTCACCTTTGAATGAGCTGTATATACAGATGAGTGGGTCACTTCCAGAGTTTGCTGTGTTGTTTTATATTCTACTGTAGCTCAGGACTAACTTTACCTATGATGTTTCAGTCTATTGACGTGGGTCAATATCCCCTTCCCTAAAATGCCCATGAGGTGACAAGCCAAACACAGAGTCCTACAAGCAGCTTCCCATGTTTTTTTTGCAAACCTCTGCAGTGGTTTTCTGTTTTGTTGCAAAAGCAGACTAAACTAAAAGTTCACTGCTATGTCATATACTACACACGCATTTCCCCTCGTATAACTGGACACTTTCTTTGCAGTAGATAAATCGGAAGTCTCAATCGTCCCCTGTTGGTCTGTACAAAGACTAACTGTGGAAAGTACTGTGCCTGATTAGCTGATACCGCGCTATGCAGTAAAATGAGACCGTTCAGTTTGAGATAAGATTCAACTACGTCTATCTAAGCCTGCTTCTATCACTTTAACATCTTTGTGATTAAGGTTTCAAACTATAACTAGTCAGAGAGGTACAAATGTAACACTGAGCTGAATTTTGTGTTATTCGAGGACACATAAAACAAAAAGAACCCAAGTATGACAATCTTTCCAGAACATCATTTAAAAAAAAAAAAACCCTGGGTAATGCAAGTTTTATTTTTCAGGGAATAAATAAGTAAATAAGACAGTGAAAATATAAAATAAATACCAGATATTCAACACAGCTTGAGGGAGAGGCTGAACCACATCTGTAGTTACATCTCTGTATATTTACTGGGCACTGATTTACTGGTTCTGGATGGGGTCACTGTACCACATCACACACACAGTCTCAAAAACGAGCGTCTGGAAATAGGTCTCTGTTGATAACAGTTTTTCATGTGGAATTTCCTTGTACATATGCAACTAACATTTCAACATCAGGGACAAAAACCTTTTGAATTAAGACTGACATCTTAACACAGGAATGTGTGAATAGACTGCATACCTTTACATAAAGGTTAAGGCTGAATTTCAGTCTATTAAGGAAGATGTAAACAAGTTTTTCACAACAATTTCCTTAAAGCAGTCGAATATTCCTTTTCTTTAATTAGATGTGATGTGTACATTGTCTAACCATACCTTTTGACAACATAAGGAAATAACTTGACAGTATTAGTGCAATAGGCAAGTTAATATAACCTTACCTGATAGTAGGCTTTAATTTGCCTGATGAGAATTGAAAGATTCTGGATGCGAAGAGTGGGGTCATTATTCACTTTCTTGTTGGTCCTCTGCACTGTAGCCTTTGGATTTCTGAAATATTAAAATGAGAAGTGTTGAAGAATAACATAACATACCCAATACTGTGCAATTTACATTTCACTCAAAATATTTGCAGCACAGTGACAAGAAACCCCTCGTCTACATAGGATTATTGCCATAGCCATGTAAAGTCAATCAGACATTAGCAGCTTCATAAAAGACTACGAAAAATATGATTATGTTCTAGCAATATAAACACGAGGCCTACTAAATGCCTGAAACCATTGGGTAATGAAACCAGGATAAGTTATTTAAGAATGAATATTCTCTACAGCATATATTGTGTATGATTACCCTGTTTTTTAAAAATCAGCAGGACAATGGTTCTTCTGTAATTTAAGGAGAAACTCCACATGTGCATTTCATTACTTTATAACATTTCTATTATAAATTGTCTCAACAAAATAAAATAAAGTATTCCTCTGACTGTTCTTTGGAAAGGCTATGCATTTAAGTGTTTAGCCAAAGGCCTTTGAAGGCACATGCATGACAAGTGATGTTATCACGGGTGTCAACATGTTTTAGCGAGGTTCACAGACATTCCACATACCCACACAGTGCCACTTCCTCAGCCACTTCTTCCTAACATAATTCAAACTATTATTTGCATATGTGTAAGAATTAGCCTACCTTTAGAAACCCAAACACCTTCTCAAACACCAACAAGATCATTCAAGTGACAGACTAATACAAAATGATAAGATTTTATGAAACGAGTTCTTCTGTCTGCGAGGAATTTTTACATTTCCTTGCAATCTCACACAACATTGTATGCACACAACTGATCACCTAATAACTATCCATTTAGTTCAACTTAAACTGACAAAATACAAGCTATACAAGATGCAGAGATGTTTTATGTAGGACCTGTAGCCTTATCCATTAATCCCTCAGGGAAATTCCTGTATTCCCCAAACAGGGCTGATGACAGAGCAGCTGATATGGATTTGCCAGCTTGCAGAAGCTTTGACAGAACAGAAACGTGCCACCACAAATCTTTGAACACACATCAGCTGGTTAAGGAAGGTTATGTTATGTCAATGAGAGCTTGCATTATAAATACAAAAACTTAAAACCCTCAACAAAATATAGAAACTTTAATTTTCCATGATTTATACAGCAAGTCTCTCAGTGTCACAGAAGCCAAAATATCATGATACAGTCTTTTTCCATTAGATAATGGCAAAGGCTGAGATTACAATTCAATTATTTGCACTACTTGATGTCTGTTATTAACAAAAGACAATTAATTAGGCAAGAGAAGCTTTCACATATAATCCAAGATGGGTTGATTATTCTATCAAATATACAGTACATCTATTGATCCTTCCACTGACTATCATTTTGAGCATTGTGCAAGGCAGCATTTTTTCCCGTCATACTGCACAAACATCTATCAAAGCATGTACAATCTGTGACCTATATATGAGGGTCAACATGCACCAAATAGGGGGAGGAGGGTTCTGCATGTTTGTATGCATGCATGTGGTGTGTGGTACATGTGAAGTCATGCATGCAAGTGCATATCTGCATCTGTGCGCCTGTGCAGATTGTGGAGCAGTATCACAATGTTTTCTAAATGTCCCCGTCCCCCCCCAAAAAAAAAAAAAAAAAAAAAACACTTTATGAAATGCCGCAAACAATATATTTTTTAAAATTACAGTATCTGTCTTGTCATTTGTCCTGTAATAATAATAATTTAAAAAAAAAAAAAAAAAGGAGGTGAAAAGTGAAGTATTCTGAATTCCCTCAAGGACATTGAGCTTGGTGGATACTCACAAGGGACTTAGAGCTAAATGACCCCTAATTACCAAACCACACAGTTTCTACAGTTCCACTCAAATGTATAGTGTTTTAACACAAAATGGTACATCCTATGTATTTGCCTTTGACTGGGTGTGGATGTGTTAATTAGTCGTTTGATCTGCCTCCACCCTAACACATGCAATTCCGCTAATCAGGAGGGCACAGTGTGCCTTTTAATCCTGGTCTAAATGAACAGTCACATGATGTCACCATTCTCCCCCACCACTTGCATGCAACCCCTTTCAAGGACCATAGTAGGGGGTCTATTTAACCCCTTAATTAAAAAAGCACAGTGGAGGCTCTAATCCCATCAGAGTGAGGAGGGTAATGTGCTGAATGAGGCACACATGATTGAGACAGACATGGGGACAGTAGAAAAAGTGGAATCCATTCACACTCAGCATCACTAACGTCATGTGAGATTGTGAGTAATATGGCAGCTACAACAGGGGCATGATAACACAATGCAACTCAACCCTTTCCATGGCTCCATTCCTCTCACACATAAGCATGGAGTTAAGGGAGTTAAGTGAGCTGACCCCCCCCCCCCCCACACCACCACCACCTCCTCCTCACAAGCCAGCTAATAAATATCAGGATTTAACACCGATAGTGATGATAAAAGGATGGGTATTCCAGACGTTAGCTCGCTGGATTTTCTTGCTGATACAGTAGATCTAAGTCTTAAAATAGACAGAAAGACTTGGGATAAGCAGCCAGAAAGCCATCTTAACAGCCAGCCACACAGACAGATAGTCAGCAAGTCAGCCAGACAGCAAGTCAATAAGCCGGGTTATCAGTACTGTCAATAGGCTCTGCAGCTTTATGTAGGGCCTGGGGCCACTGCGCCTTCTCCTCTGATCTCCTGGCCTTGATTGGTTGGGTAGGTTAGGGAGTAGTGCTAGCCTATATATGACAGGCTACATTATAATCAGCATGGGCAGCCAGGCACATGCCCACACACACACAAACAGCAGTGTATAGGCACACACACACACACACACACACAGAGAAATGCAGACCACATCAGGCCACGTGTTTGGGATGGAGCCTATGAGCTGTACTGTCCAAACATAATGGGGGAGTGAGTGTATGCAGAGGAGAGGGACACTGAAATCTGAACACTGAGAGGAATCTGGAGGGTGAGCTCCTATTAGAGGCATGATTTTGTGAACATCCTGTACTGTCCACATTACAAAGCAAAACCAGGCCAACAAAAACATGAAGAGTCATCTCTTCAGAGCACACTGGGAAGATACTAACCATTACAATTATCTGAGTCCATGGGAAAATAAGGTCTAACCAAATAATAACAACAGTAGTAAATATTACCTTGCATCCTATGTATGAATAACACAGCTAAATAGAAATGTTGGCAAGTCACATGAAGAAATATATAATGTACAGGGCGCGGTCATACCGCAATTGGTTCAGCCTGTCAGATTTTTTTTAATTTTATCCAAACAAAACTTACAGGTGTGAAACCTCAGCCAGATATCAGTGTAGACCAAACAGTCTTCAGGTTAACCAAAACTGAATCTCTGGTTTATTTACAGTGTGAAAACACTTTTTTGTTGTTTTGAATTTCTGATCTATTACGGGAAGAAGCACAATGCTATAGACACAAATAAATAAAGGAAGAGAAAAGAAAAAGAGACAGAAGTTAAAAATCAGCTGAATTAACAGGCCAATAGGCACATGGTTGTTTTTAAACCATTCAATGTCAAGTTTAAGGAAATAAATCATTGAGCATGACAGCAAAACTAACCACATCAATTGTATTCAATGTAAAACATAAACCTTGGTCAGACTTTCAGGGGTGAAAATGGCCAAAGATATGGTCTGAAGCATTATTTCAGAAACTTTGCATTACTTTTTATGCAAACAAATGTACATACTGACAGTATCCTCTTCTGCTAGTTTCTCATCCCCTTTCTGTAACCCCCCATGAGAACAGAAGTATAAACAAGCCAGTGAGAGTCTGACCAGTGGTATGCGCTTCCCATCACCCAATTTCCTTGTCTTGGCTTTTCATGGCCTTGTTTCTCGCCTGTCTTTGTCTTGCTGTCTTCATCTACTGGGCCTCTTCCCATTCCTTTGCCACTGTATCCATAGGGACCACAATTAAGCTTACTCCTTCCAGTTGGATGGATGTGATCCAATAATGTCCCTACCTTGACTATATGGTCAAGATCACAATCACACATTAAAACAACATACACTTTGGTGTATGCAAACTGAAAACTTCAAGTATGATTGTACTGTAACTTAATGTCCGTTTCTTAGCTTTAAACAGTATTCAAATGATTGCATGTCTTGAATAAAAGCATATATTTAAAAAAAAAAAACCACACATGGTCTTCCCAATGTCACTGCTTTGTTGTTCCAGGTTCCTCTTTGAAACAAATGCATGTGCGGCTCATTCATTAATCCTACATGCTGTTCTTCATGTATTCATTCGCACTGTTAAACTACAAAACCTAATCCTTCCTGCAGATGTTTTGCAAAAAAAAAAAGTCCAGTGTAGAGATGGCATTAAGCTTCCTGAACTGCTGAAAGTGTTGTAATATAGGAGGAAGTACAAAATGTTATGATGCAGAGGAAAACAGAAATGAATCACCAAAGGGTATAAAAAATAAAGTTGTGCCTGTAATTGTGGCTAGTGTCAATTAAAAGCCTGGTTATGTCATGATGACATGAATACATTATAACAATTAGCACAGACGACAATCTAATTCCTGGTGAAACCCTTCTAATAATAACAGCAATCCCATTTGAGACACATTGAATATGTTGTACCACAAAAATTAGGTTAAGGCTACAAAATAAAGCAGAGCCATCCTTTTTCTGAAGACCTAAAAATGGTCCCAGTGTGCCTCACTTCGTCCTTGGGTTTAATGTTGAGTGCTTCACATCAACACAACCTTGTTAAGTTTTGTCCTCTCAAGGTCACAGCTGCTGCTTCCTGTCTGACTTAATACATATCCTAGTGTCAGACACAGAAAGAATGGCAAAAAATGAGGATGAGTGCAACCACATGCACACTTTAATGTCAAATATAGTGGGCATCACAGCCAGGCAACAGGGACAGTCAGACACACTGGAAACAGGACTTGCTGCCCTCTTCATCCATTCCAGCTGGAATCCCAAACATGTCCTTTGTAACTAGCCCTACAGAAAGACAACAAAGGCTTCAACACACAACTAAAAGAAAACAGAGGAGACACAAGGGAGGGAGGGATGACAGGAGTGGTGAGGCTTGGACACAGAGATGAAGAATAAACAAAAGCAAAAGCAACGGGAGAAGGATAGCAGGAAGAAAAAAAATTAAGAGTTACCAGTGGGCACTGGGACACAATGAAAAAGAAGAAAAAGGTGATGAGGCAAGAGAGGACAACAAAGTAGGAGAATAGCAATAGGGTTAAGTAGGTTGTGGAAAAAGAAATTAAGTCAGCAAAATAGAATTTATGATTAGTCCATATGTTGGCTACTCTTTTGTCTTCAAGTGTAGGAATGGGAATATCACACGGCTACAGCAGCAACAAACATGGAGACAACAAGCAATGAAAGCGTGTCCACTACCAGATCAGAAGAAATGGAAGGAATCATTGTAAGTCAATTGCCATCTTATAATACGGGGTGCGTGATCGTGATAAACAATAATTTATCATTGGTTTCATGGCATCTTCCAAATATGTTAGTGTAGGCTGATCATACACGTACTGTAAGGAGCAAGTGAGCGGCAAGGGCCTGGCCATACTCTGTATGCTTGCCAGGCATGTATGATAAGCCTCTTCAAAATTGTTCGCTATGAGGGAAGTGATTTAAGTGTGTAAGCACAGAAAGACTACTGGATTAGTGGTAATTAGGCTGCACTTCAGTTTTATAAATTTGAAGAAAAATTTGTGATGAAAGTCATAAGTTGCTTTTAGCAAAAAGTTTAATGTGACTAAGAATACTCTACATCTAATTAGTCCAAGCCTAAAAGAAGCTCAAATGTCTAATACTTCTGTTTTACACTTATCAATATTCATTCCCAGCCATAGTTTGTGCATATGTTGAAAAGCTAATTGGGTCATTACAAGGAAGTGATGACAGAAGGAGTATGGACTACATCCTGTGTACAAGTGCTTATACAGCTGATTTAGTGAAACATAACCTTGACAGAACAAAACATAGGGTTTCAACTTTGCATTCATAACACGGGGTACATGTTCACTTACTCATCAGTAAACCTCTGTTTTGACAGATAATGGCTGACAAACCAAACTGATTTCCATGTTGAATTCAATAATGAAGTGCTTATCAAAATCCAGGAGGCATTTCATTTAAGTATTTCAGAATTGTTATTAATGTTTTTTTTGTTTTTTTTTATTTAATTACCAGGCATTTCTTTGAAAAGCCAGTTATTCTATATGAAAATTTAAAAAAAAAAAAAAAAAAAAAAAAGGTTTTTTTAAAAAGTAATAAAACAGGCAACATTACAAACTCTTTGAGCAAAACATGTTTGCTGGTTCACATCAGAACTCTGTGACAAGGTTTGTGAAATGAGATGCAACAAAAATAAGACAGGCAGATAAAAACCTCCATTCATTTCCTGCAAGTATCCGTCACTCACACAAAACTGTCAAAACAGTCAGTCCACCCATGCTGGACAGACTGGCTGGATGACCAAAAAGGCCAACGAGCCAGCATGGAGCTTCAGACTTGGCAGAAGAGCAGAATGATCAACTGGACAGTTGTCACTGTGACAAAAATTTAATTGGCTCCTTCTTGCCGAGCGGGAAAGCAATTTGGTTTGACAGCACCGAAGAGGGAATCTAATTGGCTAGGTAATGTCAGTCACAAGGGGACAGAGTAAGGGGGTTGTGGTGCCATCTGGGTCTTAGCAAACCGTTAGATAATCCTCGGGTCCCTCTCCTCTCCATCCCAATGACAACTGCTGCTAGCATGTCTGCCATGTCTTCGGGATATTGCCAGAGATATTCCCACAACTATACTACATAGTAAACTTGACCAAAGGACATATCCACTTTAAATGTTAGAAGTCGAACTCTCAGTGCTGTTCATTGCAGAGACACACAGGTCATTTTTTTTCTAAGGCCCATTTTTGTGTGCCAATTTCATTTCATACTGGAGCACCTCAAAGTTCTTTTGACAAGATCGATTACAAGTAGAACAATGCCAGCTAAAATACAGCATTTCACTGACAAAGCCAAGGTGGGAGAGTAGAAAGGAAAGTGTGGGATTGTGCAAAATTTTCTAGGCCAGAAACTGGAACAGACAATTCCTGTTAAATGACCCACAGTTGCTCAAGGAAATCAGAAAACTCACCTGTGGTTTCTAAGCTACCTTTAATGAAAAAACAGCGTAAGAAAGGCTTAGCATAAGAGACAGGTCGTACTAACCCTTCTTAATACTTCCTGTCAACATAATGCTTTATTAAGCGTGAACAAACAGACTTTGTGACCTATAAGCTGTTTTAATATTAATTTAACCTTTAACTAGAACAAGGAAAACTATTTTGTAGCGACATATCCTCAACTCGTGTTATTACCATTCAAAACTTTCTGGAACAGCTGCAACGATTAGATGTATGGGTAGCATGGATATTAACTTCTGAAATGGTCTATTTTAGCCAGCTACGCCTGCTGGAGGTGACTCCATAGCAGTGGTACAGAGGGAGAGGCAGACAAAGAGCAGTCTCACCAACACAGCATCTGACAAATACTGTAGGCCTTCTGTGTGGGAGGGTGGCTGGGTAAGACGACTACCAACAGCTGCCCGACTCCAAAACCAAATGCAGGCGTCCACACAAAAACATCCACTGATACACATACTCCCACACACAGAAGCCCAGCAGCATAAAAGCATACACACATACTGTGACTGGCAATCCCCGACATCCTGTCAGGCAATCACTGAGCTAGTCACAGTTCATTTCAGCTTGAAGCTAGCTGTTCCTACAGCAGCACTCCACCGACCACAGAAGATTCCTTTCCCTGTTGCTCCATTTATTTACAGACAGAAATCCTATTAAATTTCAGGTCAACACCCTGAGCCTTGCACATGCTATGCAGCTCAAAGCACAACCAACACAACCTCTGTTTTACCTGCATTTTACCTTTTGCCCTTGCTTTTTTTCAGCAACATTTCTACTTTCCACTTTATGTCACATATGGCGAAACGGTTCTAAAAATACAGTTAAAGTACTTAACATGAGGAGGGTGATAATATTTTACCCTTCTTTAGTATCCAGAGGACACTCAAAACCATAATTGAAGTTAGGGTTGCCTCATTCCAGAAATGGAAATATTGACCATTAAGTTTATATTAGAAAAAACAACTATTGTTTTTTTATTTTTCATATTCACAAAACTTACTGTTTACAACTACACAGTGAGGAAGTCATCTCAATGCAATCTGTCATGTTGCCCAGCTGTTTCTACAGCAGCGCACAACAGACTTAATATCTGTGAATTAAAATGCCCATAACAGACAAAACAAACACTGCCTCTAACAAGGATTTTTTTGCATTTGTACTTTTATTTGTCCTAACAAAGTACAAGGGCATTGTCAGATGCATTTAATTATATAAAGGTTTAGAATGAATACACACAAGAAATATGAAATCTCAACCAGAGTGGGTAACTCAGCAGGAGGTAAAGGACAATGGAGGAGAGCAGGACAGGAGGAAGAGGACATCATCCAGGAGCAGGAAATAAACTGCTCATACCATACTACGACATCTTAACTCTTCTGAGGACAAGTGATGCATCAGATATCAGAGGTGGGCATCAGAGCAAGTCACATTATGATCCCCAGAGGTGAGGACTGGGTGATTTCACCATCTTAGATGGTCATTGATCTGTTTTACACTGTTCCTCTAACCTTTAAAAAAAAAAAAAAAAACAGAGTGGGTTTGTATTGTTACCATTCCTAAAGCAGGTTGCTAGGCTAGTGAGCGGTTTATTTCTTGATGTTTACAGTGATTCTTTGCTTGATTGAAGAAATAATGCTTAACAATTACCCTATCTCCGTCAGATGCAGTGAGTCTGATTTACACATATGGTAAGAGTTACACTTGTGTGAAAAAAAAACTTTTGATTCAATGAAGAATACAGCCTCCATAAACCAGATAAAACTGAAAACCTTTGTTTGGTTGCAGCTTGTCTGTATTTTATAAGAGGTGGAAAAAATGTGTTTGAGATCATGAATTGTAATTTTACCTTGAAAGATTGTCATGTGATCTTTTACCTAGATCACCTAGCCCTACCAACAGCCATTCAGTGATGCTTGACGTCACAAGACACTCATCTATTAAATACAATATGCGTGTAACTGAAGATGAGAAAGTTCCCCTAAAAATAGTAAAAGTAGCAACTCTGATTTTATTCACTAGATGCCGGTGAAGGTTCCACAGAACCACAAATACACAAACGTGTCTCCATTCCCTGAATCAGGGTGGGTCAGACAGAGGGATTAATTTAGAGCAACAATAGAGATTTGATGTTAGTTATACCATAAAATAAGACAAGGGGAAGTAATATTATATCAATATTCCATTCTATCCCACCCCAACTACTTGGTGACTTCGAGTGAGTGAGAAATGGGGAGGGGGGGGGGGTGCCACCATCTATCATGTCACTTCTACAACCTAACCAGAGGAGGCAGCTATTCTATTGACGTGACATACGAGTGGTGCAATCAATACAGCCTGCATCTGTAAGCAAGTTTACTACTTCCAAGGATATTTTGTACTGCATAAGGATGCCCCAAGAAATGCCAATGCATTATAAGGTGCATAGAAAATCCATTCAAGTGGAAGTGGGCATGGTTCAACAACCTCGGACAGGAAAAGCACAAAGAGTAAATGCTGACAGTGTCGACTGCAGCATTAGTGGAAAATATGGAAAATTGTCCTTGCTCGTGTGAAAAAAAAAAAAAAAAAGCCTGGAGCCAAACAAAGGGATGGAAAGCTGTCCACAAGATCTCATGATATAATAACCTTCAACCAGGATTCACCTTCTTTATCAAGATATCCACACAAGTATCACATTTAACTGAAAAATCAAAGACAAAGACATGTACTGTGCTGCCCTACAATGTAAATGAAGCTGGATCTACACTCAAGTGTAAACTGCAACTAGACCCTGTGCTGCTGCACAGTGGCTACCAGTGTCTGTCTGCTTAAAGATGACTATTTCTAGTTTAATCCACAACACAGCAGGAAATGTGAGCACTGCAGCTTCCAGGGGCGGGGTGTCTTTCAGTCGGCTGCAGATGACAGTCTAGGGCCTAGGCTGACTGAAAAAACAATCACTGATAAACTGGAACTTATAAGGATTGTGTGTCTGCCCCCTACAAGCTGCAGGGGATCCAAACAATATATGCATGCAAAGATTTCTGACAGAGTGACCTGTCTGTGCCCCTGATACAAGGTCCCATTGTGTTTAGCCTAGATTTACATTAGCAGAAAATTTCAAGTCCTGAACAGCTGCAGGACTTATAGGACAATCTCTTTTCTAAATGCATTTAAAGCCCTCGGGCATCTATCTTCTGGTTATTCATCATACATCTGAACACAATTGTGAAGTCTCTACAGCCAAACCATTGTAGTATGATTCAGCGTAATGGAAACTAATTTATTTACATTTCTTAACATGGTGCGTTTGTGGATCCAGACACGTGTTAAGACTCATGTACTTCATTTCTCAATCTGTGTCAGATTACTTACATCTCAAGCATTATCTCGTTCAGGTAAATCCCATCCACTAATTCAATATATTCCGATAATTTGGTGCCATCTGTCACTGTCGGCTGTCCTACCGTCTTCACCTGAAAATAAATGAGACAATGCAAATAGGTGTTAAGATGATCAATACGCATTAAAAATAAATGACTTAACAGGACAAGGGTGTTTCATTGGTGCGCTTCAGAAACAAATGAAAGGTTAATGTAGGATCTTACCCAGCAGACCAGAGGCGTCAGCATAAACTGCTCCAGTAAGGGGGTGAAAACCTCGCTTTCCATTTTTTCCAGAGCAGCTGGCGCCGTTGAATATTAGCAGAAATGGAAAAATAAATGTGCGCTCCTTGGGAGATATATAGTACAAGGTTTGTTTATACTCCACTCATGTGTGTGATTCAATTAAGTAGACGCTCATTTTGGCTAAGGGCCAGAGGAAGGCGTCTTTTCTTGGTATACGAGGAGGAAAAAAATGCGATGAAACGGTTATTAGGTTAATCCACAATCTTCTCGATACGACCCAGCTGTGTCGGATGCCAACGACGGGGCTTGGCTACCTCATGGACGGGGGTAAAGACTCACATTTTTCAGTGAAAGACTTCAACTAAAGGCAAAGAGGTGAATAAACCGACAGACTACAGGAGACCTGCGCCAGGTACCTTTTTTTAAGCTAACGCCTCAGTGGAAAAAATGACCGTTACTAGCAAAAGATCCATGCAAGGTTTAAGCTAAACGAAAATATCCCGGCAGCAAGAAGATAATATCCAGAGTGAAAAATATCCAGAGGTTTAAGGTCCTTTACACACGTTTATCTGGATGGTCCGTCATTATTTGTAGGGTGTTTTCCAGCCGGTTACCGTGCTCCTTCGGTTGCCTCCTCCGTTCAAACGCTGCATACTACTGAGGAGGAGGAGGTTCAGAGGATGACTGGAGGACACATAGCACCGCCCCCCTCCTCCCTCTCCCTCCGCCTCCTCCTCCTCCTCACAAAAAGTGAAAAAATAGGGCAATGATCAAAGCATCCCTCTCTATCAGGACTTAACTCCACGGTTTTAGTAGAACTTATTAGCCTTTTAGACATCCAAATGAGCATCCATATTTACATACAGGCTGAATCATTGTTGGAGAAAGACAAGACTTTCTAGGATGCACAGACAATTTGACGTTGTAGAGTAACAGTAGGCCTACTCTTAATATTTTTATTTTACTTCATGGTTAGTATTGGAACGGTGTATGCATTTATAATCAGTTTTTACAGTATGCTGTGTTATTCAGAGCTGAAGTAAGCTACTGACACCTGGTGGGTAATAAATGAATGAATGAATGAAATTTATGAAGAACAATATTTTTTTTTATATGTATAATTTCAATATATTTGAAATGAAGTTGGCAGGAGCCAGAGCCTATTTATTCCTACCCCTTATCCACCTCATTACAATACAACATGCAAACTATGTTCATTTATATGAATAGAATTTGTACATCGATCAATATAATAGTCATCATATGTACATCTTAATCCCTACATATGTATCCCGTATAAACCAATATAAAGACAATATACAGTCTGGAATAATTTATAACTATTAAGAACCTTCTTTATAATTCATACTGTATATGGCTATCTTAATTATGGGTTTTACACAACCCACAAACTGCATTACTTTATATAAATATAATACATAAAATATATACATGTATTCCACAACATATTAAGTAACACATCTTTTCTCAGTTCTATCCCACTGTAATGTGCTGCCACAATATTCACCAGTGCTTGTGTTGTTAACATCCAGCCTCTGATATGTCACTTTGGCAAGTTTACTTTTTTCATTTTTTAAAGTGATTCATGTGTGTACATTATTAGAACATTAGTCTTCTCCAAACCATAAATTCACCCTGCATATTGTCATGCACATGCATTTTATTGTTTCATACCTTGAGTTTTTAAAAATTAAGTTGTCGCTTGAAAGTAAGATAAGACAATTGATCCCACCATGGGGAAATTTCACATTTGATAGCAGCAATTTACAAAAAATGAAGTGCAGGAAAGACAGACTGTAAACCAGTGTATTAAATTAAACTTCCCAATAAATCATCAGGTGTTTATTTTATTGTCAGAGATGAGAAACATGAGAAACGAGAAATAGAACATTTTACAAATCTAGATGCAGAAATTTCAAATCATTCTTATGATAAAATGATTTCTCAATGTCAATACTCACATGACTAAAATTAAATTAAGGGTCCATAATAAATATGTTGTTCCCTCTGCTTGGAATCAGTTACAATAGGACCTGAAACTTAAGGAGCTGAAACATGTGGTTGAGGATGTTGGACATAGTTAATGAAATGCATAAGCTACTCTCGTTGCACGTATCATTTTATACTTGTCATGTTTTTCTACATAGTTCTTGTGTATGTGTATTTTTGGTTGCTGTCCTGTCTGTAACCTGGTTAACTAGAGATGCTTAACTCATACAGACCCAGTGCTAATTTTCTGGCAGTTCCATTTTTTTTTCTACATTTAACTTTTCTTGAGTAATTTATTACCATTTATTATAATATTATCCTCTGTATTTTTGAGGTTTTTCATTGAAAATCAAATGTTTTCCTACATTTCATTTACTGCTCATGTAAATGTTCATAAAAGCTCAGATTAAAGCTGATGGTTATTATATCAGAAAAAGAGAAAACTGCAGAAAAAGTGACCTTTTCAGTGAAATCTGTCATTAATTGAATAAAAACCAAGTGTCTCCATCCACTGTCATTTATCAAACTGCATGGGTTTTACTTGTGAATCCATGTTGCAAAGCCTCTAAACATCCAAATGGTTCATATCTGATGAGCATGTAAAGATAATAAACTGAATTTTACACCAATTATTTTCATGTATTGATAGATTTACTAGTTCAGAAGTTATTATAGGTTATTATAGTATGAGTTTTATATCAGTAGATGGTTTTCGGTGGCTATTTGGGTCTTTATGGGTTAATCACAATGACTCTTTCCTGGTTACATAAAGGTTAAAACAAATAAATAAGTAAAACAAGATAGGGATATTTAGTTGATTACATAAATAGAAAAAACCCTGAAGACAAAAAAAATGAATACAGTATAATTTAATATTTCATGTTGGGTAAAACCACAACAAGTATACAAATGCTTACTTTCTGAGTGAAAAAAATGCATTTAAAGCACAGTTTACCAGCAGCTTTAGTAATTGCCTTTTATTAGCTGTCTCAGCAGTAAGGAATGGTTGAAAGATAAGTCCAGACCAGTACTCATTCACTGCAGCGGTACGAGACACCTAATCAACAAATGATGAATGCCTTGTCCTTGTGAGTGGTGAGCAGACACTGTGTGGTCAAATACCCAGTTAAAACACGATTACTGATTTGGGAACTAGGGACCTGCATGGGTCAAACCTCATCAACCTTCTGCAAATGAATAGATTATGTGTTCCCGTAAAACCTTTACTTTGTAAAGTTAAGCAGCAACCCTGGTTAAACACTCTCATTTGCATGACGTAACGGTTGGTGCCTCAGCTCGAAGCTATACTGTATCAGATCCTGGGGACTAGACTTGTTGTGTCTTGTTTTTCTGCAAAACATGTTTGACTACACTATGTACACATTGAAAGGTTATGTTTTCACAAAAACCCTGTACAACTACTAAAGTCATTTATTTAGAATTAGGAAGCCATGACTGGGTGGATTTCTCATAGACTGACAAATGGCGCAATAATCCACTGAATGACTTTTGTCTGTATGATCTGTCATTTGGAGAGCTAAGTACAGTGAAGAATGTCCTCCTAAAGAAGTTCTCTTCTAAACATGAAATCTGTTATTGAATTGCAGGTTTTCATACTCAGATCTTCACATATTCTCACATACACTAAGCATACAATATTCAGTGATTTATTTAGTTTTACACACCTTTATTTTTATTACAATATTCTTTTGTCTTTAGCAGTATGTTCTACTTACGTACAATATTTTCTTCCTTATAATAGCCTAGATCTGCTGTGACTAGTCTTGAACATATATATTTTTTTGTACTTTTGTTGAAGTTGTGTGGTCAAATAGCCAGATTGAATAAAAGTCATTCTGTAAGTGACAGTTGAACTAAAACATTCATTTCCATTCTGTTGGTGTATGTAAGTAAACTGAAAACATTCAGTATAATGTAGGTGGGTCTACAGTTGGAGAGAGGACATTACTTATTAAAATATGCACAAATTAGGATTTATAAAATGTGAAATGTGATGACAGTTGTAGGATTATTTCCTCAGACTGCCAACACTCTGCATCTGCTTAAACCACACCTACTTATTCCTGAAAAAGATTTGCTTTTTTAAATTTTATTTTTTATTTATTATTTACTTATTTTTCTATTCAGGCATTTGGTCTGGAGTTCTGCTTTAAGATATGAAAATGTATACGAAACAAAATAAAATATTTGATAGCTACAAAAGCTTTTTAGAGTTGTTTTTTTTTTTTTTTCCAGTTCTCATGTCCTTTGCTGGCACAAACATTAAATTTCAGCTGTCACAGTGATATACAAACACGATTTGTTTCCCAAACCTCTCAAATAAAAGCTTCTTTCTGAGCTACCAAAGCCACCCACACACATCTCTAGTAGCCCCATCACCTTAGTGGACAATTTAACACTGATGTAGATAATGGAAGGCTTTCACAGTGTCTGCTTTTGCTTATACACAGTACCTCAAACACAATACTGCTCTCGACTGGTGCAGAGGATGAGATATTATACAACTCAGTGTGTATGTATTGCATTTTTTTGTGAGTAAATGCAGGAGGCATTAACTTGTATTGAACATGCTTCTTTCTTCATTCAGTTATGCAGTGTTACTCAGAATGTTTTTGAGAAGTTTGTTGCAAGGCATCCTCCTCCTCCTGCCAGTGACTCAGTGATCATGCAGACCCACCACAACATTCCTCACACACACTCAGCTATGAAAGCAGGCAAAACTAACCAGAGGAATTCCTCTGACCGCCTCTTTTGGCTCAAAGGGGAAACTACAAGAGCACTACAAAGGCACCGTGCATGGAAAACTCATGGAAAATGCATACACATTAATTTACCCTGAGGATCAGAATCCCACCTACCACATCACAGAATAGCATTGAAATCTTCTGCAGCAAAAATACATTCTCTTGCAGTAGAAGGATAACCTTCAGAGTCCATTCTTTCATCAGTTTTCTTTAAATGACTGCAATTTCCTGTTCATTTTATCACTAGAATTTACAAGACACCACAAGTATTTTCATTTCAACTAATGTAGACATCATTCAGCTTTGAATGGGAGTAAATTCCTGACAGGATATTTTTAAAAATCTTTTCATCTAACTTGATCTTCTGACTTCCTGTAATGAGGTAATATAATGTAAAATAACTGTTTATCCAAGTAGAGCCACAACCTTAAAAAAAAAACTGAAAGGAAATCTGATAAAACCTACTTAAAAATATTAATCAGTACCAAAATTCACTGAAGACACAGACCAAATTATTAAATTAATTGTGAAGATCTGAATTGTCTTCACAGTTGTGGCCAATGATCCATTATGTCTTGGTTTGTCCTCATCCTCTTGTAAAGGGAATTGAACACTAATGGATGAGTCTTCAGAGGAGATGATGTAAAAGTCTGTGATTCAGCCAATCTGTAATTGTAAAGCATTACTAGTCAATAAATATTGAATATGATTTGTTAATGTCATTTTAACAAGGTTTGACCTGACTTAAAAGTGTGAATTATACTTGAAATTTGATGAACATATTGGGTGTTTGATAATTCTTTTGTGATTAGGAGGCAAACATCAATTTGTTGTCAGTTGCACTCATATGAGCTTGGACAAAAATAGCCATGAATAATTAATTGTAATTTTACACACACAGACAAACAAACCCACAATTGGGGATTTCTAATGTGCAGCTGGTCAATCGATCTGTTCCTGTGAGGTTAATCTGTTATGGGTCTCTAGCTCTTATTGAATTACATCACTGTGGGATTAGACTTTGTGACAGATTTGGCCACAGACTACTGGTTAAAATATAATGGCGTAGTGACACATAGTTTTGAATAGACTGGACTTAACACATGTTAAATAGTTAATCAAAATATTTAATTTAATCTAAATATTGATTATAACCAAATTCATCTCACAAGAAAAATTTCAGTTAAACATTAGTCTATTTAGATTTACTAAATGTTTACAAAAGAGGATTTTAATAATTTTTTCAAGGATATTAAACCCATTCAGTATCCAGAGTGTCCTTTTATATTGCCACAGTTCATTCCCATGGTCAGTAACATCACTTATTGTTAAAAAGATTCTTATAAATACTATAAATACTTGAGAATCACATTTTATTGGAATTTATCAAATAGTATTTCAAGAAAGTCGGGTGAAAATTCTGACTGAAATCAGTGACTTTGGAACTAGTAACATAATCCATTTTCACTCTTTCTTTTTTAATGTCTACTCACTATCAATATCAATATGTTACATTTTTTAATGAAATTGTTTAATGTTTATTTGACCATTTTCACAAATATATTTAATTAATTTAAAAATGTATTAAACTATCTTAATTGTATTGCATAAAGTAAATATTATATTTATTTAATGCCTTTATTGTCTCGCAATGGGGACATCTGTATTTTGCAACAGCAGGACAAAACATATATACATATACGTGTGTGTGTGTGTGTGTGTGTGTATACAGTACACACACACGCACACACAAATCATGCATCATACATATACAAATATCACTGCTGCTGACTTAGTGTAGTTTTTGGAGTTTTTGCAGATGTATAATTAACCCAGATACAATACCTTCATATCTTAATTGTGTTTGTCAGATGTGGGAGAGTTTCAGTACAACCTGGAATTTGTTATAATGTCATTGCCAGCATGACAAAGGAAGTCATTCAGCCATTCAGCCAAATCCGGTCACATTAAACTATGTACAAGGAGAATCCAAAAGCTGTTTTTGTCTAATGTGTCTACTCATATCAATCATGCATCTGAACATAAGGCAGTATTCCTCACTGACAGATAAAAGCAACAATGAGATGTTTTACTAGTTACAGAAGAAATATAACGGTACCGATTATCAAATAGTGCTCCTGTGAAATTAAACAAATAGATACAAAATGATGTAATTTGGCAGCTAATGTAACAATAAAAATAAAAGGTGAAAAATAGATTACAAAAAACCACATGAAGCTTATGATGGTAATCTCCTTTAAAGATGTAGACATGACTGTCTGCCAAAGACCCAGAAACCTTAGTTTTCACCCCTGCTGGAAAGAGCTGTGGATTTGGCATGTGTGTGTTCATGTGTGTGTGACAGATCAGTACAGGGCTCACAGCCTGTCCTGTTGTCACCTCTTCATACAACACAGCATGGAAAAAAGACAAGTACTTAAACCTCTTGAGTCCTGATGTGATCTAAGTACATGCAGCAGAGACACACATAAGAGGGGAGGGGGAACTGGGTGCGGGTGATAGAGACTTAAGCTTAATTCTCTTCACATTAATCCTAATGTAGGAATACAGCAACAATAACTAGAAGCAAAATTGACATTTTTATACATCTAATTAGCTTATTATAGTTTTAAATATGATATTTAAAGCTCTTGGTGTCCACAACTCCAAACAGGACCAAATGGTCAAGATCCTGATGCTTACATAACAGTGAAAATCTGACAACAAAATTAAGAAATGTAGGCATTATACTGATGCCTGATCATATTATTTCAAGGACTGCAAGGATCACAATAACCTAACAAGAGGATGGTTGGTGGATTAATATATAGACTGACAAATGTTTTTTTTTTTTATTTTGCATCCATCCATCTATTCCTGACAAAGCACACTAACATATTCCATGAAACTGATTCTAATCCCCTTGCAGTCTATTAAAGACAATGGTCCATTACACATTAATAGTCCATGCTCTCCTCAGAAATAATGAGAACTCTGTCTCCTGGAGCCATAGAAACAAGCCAATACATGTAGAAACCTTGGTAATAATGGAAATGTGTGCATGTGTGTTTCACTGGGTATCCACTTATGTGAAATCCTCTGTAATTAGCTATTTGTTTGCTTGTGGAAGTGTGTGATATGGGTGAAAGTAGTCAATAAAGCATCAGATGCTGTTCAGGCTCATCTGTTACCATAACAACTGCAGCAACCCTACTGTTAGCTGTTTGGTCCGCTGACCCACTGGAGTGCTCACAAGAAACTGTGAGATTTAAACAAACAAGACTAATTGCTGGTTCTCTCTGTGTACATCTTTGTCTGTGCAGCCAATGACAACTCAGCTTTTCCCATCATATATGTTCAAACCCTAATTCCTGTACACTGATTACAATTAGTAAAATGCTGTAAGTGACTGCATAAATTAAATCATATATTATAATACACAGTACGGTGGTGCAGCGGTTACCACTCGTGCCTCACAGCAAGAAGGTCCTGGGTTCGATTCCCGGGCGGGACCTTGAGACCTTTCTGTGTGGAGTTTGCATGTTCTCCCCGTGTCTG
>JAQQZY010000008.1:18484060-18495609 GCA_030068375.1 Ostorhinchus rueppellii
CGCCCGGGAATCGAACCCGGGTCCTTCTTGCTGTGAGGCACGTGTGCTAACCACTGCACCACCGTGTCGCCCTTTTTAAATGAATAGAAAAAAAACAGAGAAATATTTGGATAGTTATTTTTGCAGTGCTTCTTTAAGCTTTTTATTTCGACCAGTTTATTTTAGTAAAATTTTTAAACTAAAGTACTTGCAACACATCTCAACTGAACGTTAGCCCATAAGGTATATATGCACTATATAATTTTGGAGCATATCATCCAGATCTACCATGTGCCTTTTGTTCATTGGTCAGAGGCGGCCGCAGACAAACTGCTTAGGACATGGTCCGACAGTCACACCACGCCTCACTTTACCAACAGCCACTAGAACACCATATGCAGATCCCTTAATTTAATTTAACTAGTAGCATTACATTACCTCAGGACACTTCTACACAGGATTAACGAGAAGAAAACCAAAACGCATCTCAAAACAATTTCAAGGAGTTGCGTATGATTGAAGGTTGATGTGATATGGTTGAAGTGTGTTTCAGTTTTCATTCAGGACTGTCTGTATGTCCATATTTGCTTTATAAAACTATTTTATCCACATTTGAATGAAATTAGAATTAGATATTAGAGCCAGTTGGAAATATCTGAGAAAGAAAATAAACATTTCTAAAATACATTTTGATTTTTTTCATTATATTTTTGAGATTTGTGTTGAGGTGGTCTTTGAATGATTCTTGACCTGTAACATGTTTGAGCTCTGAAATTTCTAAAGCCATAGATCCATCTGATGCAGTGCTGCTCTTACAAAACTGTCGAGAAGCACTATATTCATTATTAATAGTTTGAATAACATAATGACTGAAATACAATCAGCACATAAACTGGTTTATTTGCTAGTGTTTATTTCTTATAAACACATAAAATATACTTTTACTTGCAGTGGATTACAAAACACTGTAATATTGATATGCTGCAAAATTACCCAGCTAAGACAAAAGGGATAAAAAAATAAAGTAAAATTTTCTCAGTTGCTTGTTTAGTGTCACTCCCTCCAACCTAAATTAGCTGAACCCTAAGGAGCTTAACTTCTCTGACATTAGATGCAGTGTGTTCTACTTGGCCAGGTAGCTGCTAGCAAAATCCCATTAGAGAGCAGAGCAGCAGCTTGGGATAGGGAAATGATAGAACCCTGGGTACACACAGACTGCAGCTGAAACAGCAACTTTTTAATGAATAAAAATAGTAATCAAATATTACAATGGCCTGAGCACAATTAACAAATAAATAGATAGTAAAATAAATTTAAATCACAATGAGATTGTGAAATAGGCTGCATAATAAGACTTTTTTCAGCTTAAATGTTCTGTACAGAGAGAGGATTTATACTGATTGCAAAACTATTCTGATTAAATTCTGAACTAGCCCCATATTAGTTTAGAAGTTCCTTATTTACTATAACTTAACTATAAACCACACACAGGTCTTTTACGTCAGCATTAAGTTGAGCAATCAGTGTTTCTTTTAATTTTCTTTTGAATCCATCTTGGTCTCCAATATCTGAGGTTAGTATTTAGTCCTGTATACCAGTGTCACTGACACTGGTGTATGAATGTGTTTGAATGTTCGGTGGTGGTCGGAGGGGCTGTTTGGTGTGAACTGGCAGCCACATTTCCGTCAGCCCCAGCCCCAGGGCAGCTGTGGATACAAATGTAGTTTACCACCACCAGAGTGAGAATGTGAGAGTGAAGGAATAATGGATCAATAATGTAAAGCAATTTGGGTGCCTTGAAAAGAGCTATAGAAATACAATCCATTATTATTATTATTATTATTATTATTATTATTATTATTATTATTTTCAAATTTGTGTATGGCAAAAATAACTTACTTGAGAACCTCCTGTAGGATCCTCATTTCCTGCTGCTGAAGCTCTGTCATCACATCTGTCCCATCAGTCAGACAGTCGGGTAGGGCCCCTGCACACACGAGAACGTTAACCTGGAGTTCTAGCTCTACAGTTACATCTCTGAGTGACTGTATGTGTGTGTGTTTATCCAGCCTACCATTCCTCTCCTTGATAACCCTCAGTGCTTGAAGCTGAAGCTCCATGTTCTTCTGAACCATCAGTGAACGAAACATCTGGAAGTCATCTGTAGCCAAAACTGGCTGAAACACTATCTATATAACAGTGACAACAAACAGATGAAAGGTCTGTGACTTTAGTTGATCTGAGGATACACAAGTATGCTCGAGAAATCCTTTAAAATAACCACACTGTAGATCAAATGTTCTCTTTGGTGGAAAAATTATACACACTCTCACTATACATGGTGATCTTCTAACATGCAATAGCACATGATATACTATGGCAATGCCACTAATTTAAAAAAAAATTAAGAATATTTAAAAAAAAAAACAAAAACAAAAAAAAACTAGAATCTTAAAAAACACAGTTTCCCTCTGCAGCACTCTTCTCTCCGCCCAAGTCAAAAGACTAAATAAAAGCATGATGAGCTGTGCAAAAGAGGAGCCAGTTTTTCAAGCTTCCACCATCAACTCATTAGGAAGAGCAGTAGAGTCTGAGAGCATCTTACTGGTGATCTGTAATAACAACTGTCAATAACACATTAACATGTACGAAAGGCCAAATCTTCCCCATGAGGTAGATTTTCCACAGCCTACAGAAGGGAGTCCAATTTTGGTTTTCTATTAGATCAACCAGATTACAATGAACTGAAAGGTAAGTATGTGATTTTTGCCTATGAGGCCAAAAAGAGCACCACAGTCTTAACTACTTCCAATATTATCTATTTAGAAAATAAAAAAAACAAGGTATTTAATTATTTTTACCACTTGCCCAATTGGTACATCCTGACCCAGTTGGGCAAAGGAGTGCCTAGATTTCCTAGTCTGACATGGTATTGAGTTTGCCAAGTGCAGGCAGGCAATCCTCGGGGTTGAACTGTACTGTCAGCCCACCAAGGACAGGATGTACCTCTAATATGTCAGACACTCATCTATAAAAACTAGGCTATGTCGGTGAAGAGAGCAGTACTCAGGCCTAATCTTTCACCTCTGCCTCCAGTCTGTGTTCATCCTGTACACTAATGCAAACAGATCTATGTGACCACCCTTTTATATACATTGACAGTCAGTACAACCCAACTGGGTCACCTGCTTCTCAGCCTCTTTGCTCAGCTTATTTCTCTTTATCTTAACTTCCTTCTTGCACTGAGTCTCTTAGATGTTTTATAGCCTCCTCAGTCTCCTACATCCCATTTTAACTCTCTCTGTACTTCAGGCCAACACCAACAGTTTGTTAATTCAGTTTGTATCTTCAGCGCAACTGCTCTAAACAACCTGTCAGAGAAAGTCCTTATTCTTTATTAAAACCAACAAATTAACTTGTATATGGTCATGAATTCCATAAATATCTCTTCCTTGTTATGTTTTTAAAGTGGTAAGTTGTTTGTTATGACACAAAAACGCAAAGGAATCTGCCATCAGCTTGACTTTTTTTTATTTTTTTTTACTGCTTTTAAATCATTGAACAGGCATATGGTGAAATAATTTTGCCAAATTTACAGCAATGCTTTACATACTTAATATAATGAACAGTTACTGTGACCCACAATGCACATATGGAGCAAGAAATCTATGCCAAGTAAACACATATACAGTATACACACTGCTACAAATATCTTAGCAAACCAATGGCAATTTACAAATAAGGTGAAGAGAAGCTTTATAAAATGTGACGTTCAAATAAGTGAGTGAAATTAAATGTAGTCCCTGAATGTTCTTGAAAAATATGGGAATACCTTCGTTTTTTAGAAACTCATTAGACTAGCTCTTGATATTTATGCCACATTTCTAAAAGCTACCATTTAAGGTACTATTTTCAAACAACTAAAATCTTTATTTCAGTAGAAATTAACATAAGTATTCACTCTTAGCAGTAACTAATCGAGTCCATGTGTCCAGATCTTCATCCCTGCCAAACTGGCGCAGTCCTACACCTACATCAATGCCAAGTGAAATCCAAGTACATGGACTGTGAAAGTAATGATGGCAACTAAAACCCTAAAACAGAATAAATGTTACCCTGTATATACTGAAGTAGACAAGGCAACAATTTAAGACCTAACATCTGTTCTTTTTTAAAGGAAAAACATTGAAGACTTGGTAACTGACAGCTGAGAGAGGGAAACGTTAAAGCGTTTTCAGTCACAGCAACCGTAGGCAGAGACTCTATACGTTTGGCATCAGCTGACACTGCATAAGCCAATTCCAATTTTGAGTCACCATTTAGGTCAGCTGGCAGGGTGTGAGTGGTGTGCCATCAGGGAGGACTGATTACACAGCAGAGCTTAGTGTACCTGCAGAGTTTTGGACTTGGCAAAAGGCGAGGTGCATGCATCCAAAAACTGCTGCTCGTTAATGCCAACCTCCTGCATGTAATTCTCCAGCAACTTCTCCACCTACAATAACAAAGACACTTACATGAGTCCAGTTTCATGAGTCAGCACTCCGATGAGTAATAATAATGGGATTTAACAACTACAGCTGATTATTGTTTAAACTGATTAGCTGATGTTTCCATGAGGCATTACATGTTTTCTGATGAGAAACTCTGAATCATAATGGACTGACAAATATTAGATCATCAGCAAATATGCCTTAAGCATATGGTTGGATAAAAGCCTGAGGACTGTGACTTAAAAATGTAGGTTTCAGTTCACTCATTTAATACCAGACTACTCACCAGTTTCTTATATTGCTGGTGGATTTCAGTGTATGACAACTTATTCTCATCTTCGTCGTCAAAAACTAGAAAAGCACAACACAACAAAACATTAGCAAAGCATTTAGGTTGCATGTATATGCTGAATACCAGCCCTTAAGGATACAGCTCGATTTTCTTTCAGTTTACAAGCTGTGGCATGCTAATGTTATGTTTACCTTTATGCATACCTGCGGTGTTTGGGTTTATTCTTCGAAAAGAGAGCCCAAAATATAAGTGCATACACACAGAGAGATGTTAAAAATTATTTACAACGTTGAGAGGCTATATAAAAAGCCACATTCTGCAAATAGCGCGTTGAATGTTAATAAAAGTATCGCAGTGTTTTTAGCTAGCTTAGCCTCCCTGCTAACGCCACATAGCTCCATGTCAGAGTAGGAAATATTTGCTAACCGAACAAATCGGACGGGAGAGAAATTCCTTTACCTGTGCATTTATTTTCCATGAAGTCTGTGACAGGAATGATCCACTCGGGGCTTCCTAGATAGCCCACGATGCTCTCCACGACCCATTCTCTATCATCCTCAGCCATGTTGTCCGCTGCAGAGTAACGTTAGTGACAACACCAGCACGCGCACGGCGGTGATCTTCAGGTCGTCGTGTCTGGTTCCGAGACAATTACAGGCTCACATCATGAAGAAATATGTAAACCTGCATCCGGCATGGTGAGCTTAGCGAACCGGTCCATAGCAAATCATAGTGGCGGTGCTCCTCTCCTGCCAACGGAACGTTGTGAAATGCGCACTCATGAATTTAGGCGTGAGTGTAACGGTGACGCCTAAGCAGTTGCCAAGGTAACCGTTACGTCAGACCTCCAGCGCTCCCATCCAGGCAGGTTGTAAAAAATTTAATTAAATTAAACTGTAAATAAAAACAACAACAAAAGAGACATAAAACACAGATTTACTCATGCGTAGATTTCAGGGGGGAATGCCTGCAATACAATACGTCCTCCTCCATATTGACAACCAAGGGTGGGTAATCCCGGCTTCATAGAGGAAAAAGTCCTACCATATTCTACCTGTTCACTGAACACAGGTGATTCCACTAATTATCCCATCTACCTGGATGAGGACTTGTGCTCATCAAAATGGGTTGGGTCTGTGAATGATTGGAACAAATATGTGGGAGACATTCGCTAAAGAGAGATTCAAGAGCGGTGGATAACTGCTCCAGAGAGTAGAAATCATACCCACATATTTGTTCCAGTAATACTAACCATAGACACAACATTAACATTTTTAAATGTCGGGTCATGTAGAATACAACAGAGAATAAAAGACCTTCCGACGTTATATTATATATATTTGGCAAAATTTAGGAAATGAAGCTCAAAATATCTAATAATGTGGCCCTCCAGTATTAATACACGGTAGCTATAATACACTACTGTATCTAATAATTAAAGACTAAAACAGGGATGTCCAATCCAGGTCCTCAAGTGCCGGTATCTTGCATGTTTTAGATATAGTCCTCTTCCAACACACCGGATTCAAATGATAAGCCTATCACCAAGTTCCGCAGAAGCCTGATAACGACTGTCAGGTGTGGTGGAAGAGGGACACATCTAAAACATGCAGGATACCGGCCCTGGAGGACCAGGATTGGACACCCCTGGACTAAAAAATAGGCACAAATAATAAAAAAGAAAAAGTAATTGACTCAAATTTCTTTTAAACTTACACTTAATGCTGTGAACCTCAGAGACTCAGAGATAAAAACATAAAAAAGAAGCCACATTAACAATGTACAAGACGTTTTTCTTATGGCCAGAGTGAATGACCTCAAGGGGAGGAGAAGGTAGTAAACTAGCAATTTAGGGTCAACAACTGAAAATGCTTGGTCACGTTTGGATTTTAAGTGTGTGTGTGGGATGGACAGCAGTGATTTGTCAGCGGATCTGAGTCGTCTGGAGGTGGAACAGAGTCTGGAAAAAGACTGAAAGAGGCAGTGAGTCATCTGTTATGTCAGTTTGATCTTTCAGTGAAGTGGATACCTCAGTCAATTACTTAAATAGCGTTGGTAATTATTCAGTCTCCAGTCAAAGCCCTAAAAAACAGATATGACCCAGGTTCCACAATCACATGAAAGTCCTGAGGAACAGCAGATTGGCTAAAAGCTTTTCTGTGAACAACAGTCACTCATGCCTAAACACACACAGACCAAAAAATAATGACACAAGATACCTAAAGTTAAGAGTACATATTTTTTATTAAGAGTAAAAACTTACGATTAGAGAATTCAAGAGTGTGCATTACCAAGGCTTCAATAAATATACATTCCTTCTGTATTTTTTAAAGGTAAATGTCAGTATTTCATCTCTAAAAAGGCGCATAGCTACTGTGCACAGTTCATATAGGCAGGGCATGCAAGCAGCAGTCATGCCAAAAAGTTAAACAGAATAAAGGTCAGCGACATTTAAGCTTATACAGTGTGCGATTGAATAGAAACAGTCAGTAACAGAGCTTTTCTGTGTGAATTAGCAGCTAGTCAAACATATACACATATTTGCCCTCCCAGCTTAAAGTAAATACTGCTCAGACCAAAAGGATGGGCTGATGGGCTGCACATGTCTGAAAAATATAAATCTGATTGTCCAACAATGACATGGTACATAAACATGACCTTTTTGGTTTGGCGTTTTTTTTTTTGTAAATATATTTTACAAAAATAAATAAATAAAAATGTATACCATAGCATGTATTCCCTGTATCCCAGAGCTTTAAGACCCCAGGTAACATTTAATAAGTTTAATCTGAGCTGCTGTTTTTCATGGCAGACAAATGTGAAATATTAGTGATATTTTAGTGAAATATTAGAAATAATGTGAAATATAAAATAAAGTCGCTCATAGCAGCATAAGGTAGTGAATCAAATGAACACATAGCATTTTCTTATTGAAACCACCATATACGTATATAGACACACTGTTTCATCAAAAATGTTTCTGTAATATATCATTCATAAGACATTTTAATGACATACACAGATGTAAATTTTTAATTATTATTATTTTTGCACTATCATGTGTAATCTGTGTAATAGTGGAATGAGACTTGTATGTTTCAAATAACATTATGAATAATGTTGTCCTTGTATTCTGTACTGTGCAAAAGTCCACCTTTAGCTTTGTTGGTTTAGTGAAGTTCGCAGCATTTCTCAGCCTCTGTATTAAGATACAATCTAGATATATGAGAAGTATGTATGACTTTAAAAAAAATATTCAGGAAAAAAGCTTCTTCAAGCCAAAGTGGTAGTATTTAGTGTGACCTCCCTTTGCATTTAACATGCCTTTAACTCTTTTATTCAGACCATGAGATTTATTTTGTTACATTTCTGACGTTTTATACCAGGTTTCATTCAAGACATGTCAGATGTTTCTAATTATTGGTGCTGATTCTTGCCATGGGGTCAGGGCTCACATTAAGTACTGACTTTAACCCTTATAACCTATTTAGTTCAGTTTTCTGTGCGTCTTCTAAGACTGTGCATGTATTTCTTGTATTTTCTGGTTGTATCTGAAGAAATGAGAATGAGAAATAAATATCTATGCTTATTTCATCCCTGGAAAAACAACGAAGCTAAAGGTGGTAGAGGACTTTTGCAGAATACTGTATAGAGTATATAAACCAACCTACTGATCAGTGTTGATAGACTCTTTCATGTGTTGCAACAGTGAAGAATAATAGTCTTTCTCATGACATCCTCTAGATGGCAGAACACAGCCACTGTGAACACTTGAGTCTGATTAATTGTGTGTACATTGTTTTTTTTTTGGGAATATCATGAGCAGCCCATATACCTTTCTTGAGTAATTTTTGTGTTCATCTGCTCTTGTGTCCTTTATTTTCATGGAATTATATGTACAGTATGATGTGTGTCACTGTTGGTTTGTACAGCAAAAGCTTTGTGTATTCAAGGCAGGTTTCTCCCTTTTAATCAAACCGTATCGAATCATTCAGTCAATACGCCGATTCCCCACCCACCTAGCCATCATGACACTTCCATACGACAACATTAGTGTCTAAAAGTTCATCTTTTTTCCAAATTTTCTCATATATTAAAACCCTCCACATGAAAAACAAGCTTTGCTGATTTCTGCTGCTTAAATTTGCAGATGTTAAATACACATACGTGAATGTAAACAGGGGGATTCAATACAAGCTCTCAGCCATGAGTGAATAATTGCTGATACTTTGCTACACATGTAATGTTGATTTAAGTGTGTTTGGTCACAGGCATGGCAGCACAGGCCAACATGTCCTTGAGGTTAAACTACAGTTGGTGTCAGCCGCTGTTAAAAATTCATTGTATTGATTTGGCTGCAAGCAGACCCCCTGGCCCTTTCTTCAAACTGCTCCTTTAGTATTTGTTCAATACATCACAACATTGCTTCTGTTCAATTATAGATATTTTATCAATTGGTCTTCTCCTGTGGGATTTGTGTAGGGGAGCAGAATGGTTATCTATAAGGTCCCTGTCTTTGTGTCTTTGATTGAAATTACTGAAGGCAGTGGTTTTTTTTAATGATGGTGAATCAGTGATGTTATATGTTGTAGCTCATTCATGTAATAAACATAGTAGAAGAGGTATTTGACCTTAAGGACACAATCATGATGACCATAAAAGAAACTGAACTGATTTATCACATCCTGAAGTAGAGAAAGGCATGACCACTGAGTCTCATACTAAATGCATCTATGTTTCTAACCCCTTTTATAGTACATAGAGAATCGTAAATAGTATTTAGTTTTTGTGCTCTTAAAGTAAAGCACCAGTTCTTCAACTCAAAATCAGCTTTAAAAGGATTTTGATTCTGTTATAAGACTAACGAGACCAATACTCAATACAAGCTGAGTCAAAAAAGTGGGGATCTGTTGAATTTCTATGGAGTGTTTGTGTTGTGAAGATTTTTTTTTGCATTTTAAATTCATTTTGATCCTATAAACATAAAATAAGTTATCTGGCAGAGTCAAGTAAAGTTCTTCCTTCACCACATGCAACAGTTCTGGATTTGGTTGATTTAATGTTACTTATTAATGCTATGGTTGGTAATAAACAGGGCTGTAAAAATATATAATCAAATGAAATTATTGAGAATACTGCTGAGCACACACAAAACTATTTACATGAGGCCCAAAAATCCAATTTGAGTACAGAAGCAATAAGAAAACCACATTACTGTATATTGTAAAGCCCTGTGGTAAACTTTCCTCTGCTTATAGCTACATGAAGCTAATGTCGCTGCATGTGCTGCTTCACTCCTTTTTAATGCAGGTGCCATTCTCCTGTTATGTGGCTGATCAATTAATCAGTGAAACCAACACCTTTAGTGACATACAATATCGCTTAAGCTGATCAATAACATTTAATCAGTCTCTTTCACTAAAAAGACCCCAAAAAGGGAAAAAAGAAAATACCAATAAGTTATTACTATTAAGCATTCAGTTGCCAATTTATTGGATATAAATAAGTAAAGGGCCATTCTACAAAACTGATGCGAACTACCATCCCACAGCCAAAAACACATTTAAAAACCATGTACATGTGCAGATGTTACATGTTTATGAAGATCATTCTATTATCTATTAATGTGAGCATTAATATAAAATCCTCTTGAATTTCTAATAGTGTTTTATTGGCAGGCAGTTGTTCTGAACTCTAACCCTCTACATTTAACATACGCAAATGAGTTATGCATAAGCATATTTTTCTGCAAATGTTTCCATTTTCTGAAACTATATGTTCGTGGAAATTTTGCCATTATTTAGTAGACTTGGTGAAGATAAATGGGAGAGAGGGAAGACGGTAAGGAAATGGTCAGACTGTTGTGGAATGTGTATTCCTATGTGGAATGTATTCCTTTAGGTAAGCCAAAAAATATGCATCCAAACATATTCATTCATCTTCTGAACCCACTAGGGTCACATGGAGCCTATCACAGCTACTTAAGGGTGAAGGCGGGGTACACCCTGGACATGTCACCAGTTCATCACAGGGCTGACATATAGAGACAAACAATTACTCTCACATTCACACCTATGGGCACATTAGATTAACTGATTAACCTATCAGTGCATGTCTTTGGATGGTGGGAGGAAGCCGGAGTACCCGGAGAAAACCCACGCAGACACGGAGAGAACATGCACACAGAAAGGTCCCACCATCCATCGACTGGTATTGGAATCGAAACGAGGACCTTCTTGCTGTGAGGAATGAGTGCTATCCACTGCACTACTGTTACCCATCCAAACATGTATTTTCTTTTAACTCATGCACCTTTATGTTAAAGAATGTTCCATATATACCCAAACAGTTGTGAGTAGCAATAGTAGTGTTTCATTTTAATGTGTTTTCTGTGGTGAACAGGTGACATGTCCAGAGTTGTACCCTGCCTTCGCCCTTAAGTAGCTGGGATAGGCTCCAGCGACCCCTGTGACCCTAGTGAGGATAAAGCAGGTTTGGATGAATGAATGAATGTTTTCAGCACAGTGAAAATCAATCACTTAAGCACATATTTTTGACATTCAGCAATTTTGTTTTCAAGTATACTTGTGGAAATCATCTAAAAACCAAATGTCTCTGCTGAAAGACAAGGTCACTTCTCTCAGTAGTGACATGAAAATGCTAAACGATGATTTCACACACACACACACACACATATACATATATATATATATATACACACACACACACACACACACACATACATATATATATATATATATATATATATATATACATATACATATATA
>JAQQZY010000008.1:18508425-18519647 GCA_030068375.1 Ostorhinchus rueppellii
TGAGGGGGACGGATCGAGGGGATTCAAATCTGGGTGTGTCAAATCCCACCTGACACACCCGCTATCTGCGCCCATGCGTAGATGTTTATAAAAGCTCTGAATTAATTCAAAGGTTATCATAAAAAAATGGAAGAAAAAGCGACTGTTTTTGGCAAAATTTTTAATCTGAAGATAAAAACAAGTGTCTACAGCCAGTATCATTTATCAAACTACTGGTTTGATGAAAGAGCTATTAAACTATTATTGGTGAATCATTATTAAAAAAGATGATGATTAATTACTGAGCCTCTGAACATCCAAAAAAAAAAAAAGACACCTAGTATGCATCTGAAAAGCTGACAAACTGCACTTTACCTGTTTTATTTAAATATATTGAGAGGAAAAATTACTAAACATTAGAGATCAGTGGTTGCTTCTGGTCACCAGTGAAAAATTCTATCTTCAAAAGTAAAATCTGTGACATATTTATTGTTTTTACTTGTGCTCTAAAGCATTTTCTAAAGGTTTTCACCTGTGAGCATTTGTGTAAATGTGTATATAGTCAATGAACATGAATGAGTATCTACATAATGTGCAATGTTTTTTATGGTCTGTGGTGTTTGGTGGGTCTTTGATACAATGGCCAGTGATCTCCAGTCCATGCTGGCGCTGCCAAAGTAGAAGTGTTTTCGGTCGACCACCCAGAATGAGGAGTGGAGGTGGCCCTTGGTGAGCGCCGTCATGTTCACATAGTGGACCTCAGCATCTGCAAATGGAAACAAAATGAGCAATGAGGAAAAGATGAAAGACAGAAAGAAATGACTGTATGTAGGACAAGGACAAAGAAAAAAGAAATAGACGCAGATATATGCAAGAAAATGAAATACTGAGAGATGAAAAGGAGAAAAAGATTTAAAGGACGGAGCAGGACAAAGGAGGAGAACAGCGTGACTGAGCAGACAACTGAGCTGTGGCATGTTAAAAGACAAAGACACACACAGAATATAAAACACAACAAGAGTGAGAGCTGACAGTGTTTGTCGAGCGTCTTCAGCTCAGGCGAGTCCATCAGCTGGACATCACTGGAGATTTTCAGATGGATTCCTTTTGCTTTTAACCCCTGGAGCCTGGACAGCAGAGCCCTTCCCTGGAACAAAACATGCAAAATACCACTGTCACAGGAAATTCAGGCTCTGTGGATGCAGACGTACAATAAGACAACAACTGACAGTACTTGGTGAGCAAAAGAGAGATCGGATTCACAAGGTTAGTTGGAGGTAACTAAAGTTTATTTAGTACCACATTTTTAGCATCAAGTGAAAAAACAAATACAAAAAACAACAGCAGCCCCTAGATAATGATAAATGCCAACTAACATGTTGACAGTAGAGCTGAAACGTAATATTATTTCATCTGTTTTCATCTGTACAATAGTCTTCGTGTAAGGTCTGTTGAAACTATCTGATTAAAAAATGACTGAAAAACAAAAGCAGACACGTATCCGGTACCTTCCAATCCTAGATGTGGTAGTTTATGTGCTGTTGTGTATTCATGCATGCTGTACCACATTTGTCCAGCAGTCAGTCGAAGCTTTCTGGCCATAGCAACATGATTGTAAGGCTATTGTATTTCAAAATTACAAATATTTCCCAAAATATTAGTCCAATGAATTTGACGTTTTTGCTACTGTCTTCTTTGACCTGAAATACCTAGGTATGGCAAACTGCAGCACTCAGCTCTTTCTGCATTTTGTGTGATTCACGAGACACACACACACATACACACACAGAGGCCACTTGGCTTTTATAATACAGATAAGGTAATGCAGGTGCTTCACAAGAATGAAACTACTAAAATACAGCCATGAATTATGCAAAAATAAAAGTAATCAAAACAGGTATCAGTAGGGCTGTGCAATTGATCGAATTTTGATTACAACTTCGAATTTTGTTGTCAAATGATCTGAAAACTCATATAATCGAGATGAAACTATTTATTTTACATTTTTCTTTACACAAGTTCTGAGAGATGTGCATGCGCAATACATTCACGCGGCGCCGCTAACAGGATAGCCCATACGCTCTCACACAGCTCAAGAGCAAAGGAAGTGTTTCTGGTGTTCGAAAATAGTGAGCGAGATTGAGAAATGGCAGAAGGAGTGCAGAGTCGTTTGGTTGCCAAAATGGTACAAAAAAAAGTTCTCTTGTATGAGAACACTTCGGCTTCAAAAAATCCGACAAGAAGCAGAAGCACATAATGTGCAAGGTTTGTTACAAGGTAATATCTGCACAACACTACAAATGTATTCAACCATCTTAAACAAAAGCACCAAGTCACTCACGACGAATTAATGAAGAAACAAAAATCTGAGATCCGTACTTTTAAGTCTGTAGAGAATCTGACAGGACTCCCCAGATCCACCATCGTTAGTTTTTTTTTAATTTTTAGATCAAACCACTTTCCTCTGACCTGGTATGACAGCACTGAGCTGCTTATGATTATCATTCAGCGCCATCTAGTGGAGGAAAGTACAAACACTACCTTGGTGGAGGTCTGTGCTCTCCAAGTGCTTTTCTAGTTTTGGGATGTTTTTTCTATAAATAAGTATATTTATTTTATTTTATAAATATAGAGAATTTGTTGAGCAGCTGGATCCATAGTTTATTTTGGATAAATGTATCTTTTTCTATGCCTTATTTAATGTTCAGTAAAGTATATTTATTTGATTTAATGCTTTATACATTGCAAAACAGCTGTAAAGTACACATTTGTAGCCAAAATTAATTTTCAATGTGAATGTTTTGAATGAAGAACCAATAACAAAGTGTTTTGTGTGAGAGAAATGCTGAATAAATGCATTGTGAAACCCAAAATTAATCGTTTGAATAATCGTGATTTCAATATTGACCAAAATAATCGTGATATTGAGTATTTCCATTATCGAGCAGCCCTAGGTATCAGTCTGTAAAGGTTAAGATTGGAAAAGTAGACAGTAGGAGATGAATAAAAGAGTCTAAAAGCCATTCCAAAGGCTTGCCTACTGCTTCCAGAAAATATGTTGAGAGTAATTATAATAAATTAAACAGCAACCCCCCCCCCAAAAAAAATACTGAACATTTCACCATTATGTGATGAAGATTCCTTAGAGGCTAGTTCATGGTGATATACAGTATTTAACTACATCTGCCGCAGAGTTTCTAAGTAGGGAGAAGTTTACTGCTGTGTTTTGGAGTAAAAACTGCTGACAGGTAATAGTGACTACTTCAGCTCTAATTACAATCTCTGCATTTGAGTGACCGCAACCTTTAAGACGACGTAACCTTTCAAACAGTTGACATGCCTGCTCTGACTGCATTAAATGTTACAGTCCAGCCTCCATCCTGCTGTTCGTTTTGGCAGCTGTTTAGAGGAGACTGTTGCAAACAGAAAGACCATTAGCTCCTACTCTGCCTCAAGGCTTCAGAAGAACCTATTACTTTGCAATCAGCTGCCCCGGGCTTTCATTAGGTCTGACATATCCTATTTTTAAAAACAGTTCAGGGTGTGTATGTGTGTGCACAGTCACACTAAACCCTGAAGTCAACAACCCAAACTACAGTTCTCATGAGAAACAAATGGCTTCGCTTTAGATGCCTTGAAGTATTTGAGATTGTTAACTTACCACATGGATTTGAGGAGACAGTTATTGATTTCTTCCATTTAGCACTTGTCACATGAAAGTCTACTTTGAATGTATGGTCAAACTTGTCTAAAAGAGTAAAAAAAATGCAACCACATCACCACTGTACTGTACACCATGGATATAATGTATATTGTCAACACATGAGAACCAAAAACACATGGATGCATATAGATAAGCCATAACATTGTGATGACTGACACGAGAAGCGGTAATAATCTGGATTATTAGGTTATAATGGCGTCTTTCAGGGAGACGTATTAGAAAACAAGTGAATTAGACTGCTTTTGGTAGGATCTACCCACTGCAGATCAATATTATCCAACAAGACATTTGGTTTTGGAGATGCTCTGAACCAGGCGTTTGACAAGATCCAAATTGTGATGGTGCCAAAGTCACTCAGATCCTTATGTTGCCTCTTTTCCTGCTCCAAATACATCAGCTTTAAACGCTACATATGCACTTGCTGCCTAATATATTGCACCCTCTGACATGTGCTAATGTAATAAAAAATAACCAGCATGACTACTCCTTTATCTGTCAGTAGTTGTACTGTAGCTGTATAGCTGATTGGTTTATATCCTGTATTTTTTGTTTGTTTGTTTGTTTTTTATCATGTCTGTTATGTTAACACATGATTAGAGTTAAGAAGGGATATCCAGGTTTGGTTTAGAACTGAAAAATCCTACAAAGATGAGATGAAATAATCAGAAACATGGTGATTGTACATCATGTGATCTCCATGAAATCAGCAAGTGCTGCCACAGATGTTCCCTTACTGTCACAGACTTAGCCCCCTGACACTAGGACAGTCTAGCAGATGCACAAAATGACACCTCAAACCACTCAACACCATCTATTCAATGTACCAGATGGATGGACAATAGACAGTCTAGCAGAAAGCACCACTTGAGGATACAATACATTGTGGCAAGTCTGGTTGAAAAATAATGAATAGTTATCCTTGTTTGCCCCAGAAGTAACATGATGACAGGCAGATGGATAGACACACACACTCTGACTGCTTCATACAATGTAATGTATGCTGGGGGATAAGAACTTAGGGAGCTGCAAACTACATTGTGTGGTGGCAAAGTACTGAATTTTATTTATCCATCATTCACACCAACCACCTCTCCCCTACTGAGAAAAGACCAAGCCTCTGAACATGTGAAGATGTATGCTGTAGCCCCAAAACATAGAATAAAATATGTTTTACCTCTTCTCATGAAAACAATGTGATTTATTCTTGATGGATGAAGTTTAACAGGGACTCAGCAAGGAATTAAATTACTGGTCCAAGGTTATTACTAATGTGTATAAATTAATAGAAATAAAAAACAGGAATGTTTCTGAAAAAAATTATTGCAATTTTATGGACAGCAGCGTAGAAATGCTGATGTGAAACTTAGGCTACGTTCAGACTGCAGTCAAATGTGGCCCGAATCTGACTTTTTGACGCCATTTGACCTGTATCTGACCTTTTAAAGACAGTGCGCACAGCACATATCCAATTTTTGAAAATCCAACCCAGGCCACTTTCATATGTGGTAATGAATATGATACATATTTGATATTTTACAATGCGACGTCAGTCTGAACAGCCAGGTCGCATTTATCCGACCTTTATGTCACTGAAATTATGAGATGAGTGTCTTATCATGAGAGTGTTATGGAGAGGTGGTCACAGATATATTTAAACATTTTACTTGTCACTGGAAAATTCTGAAAAGTCTGTGTCAGTGAAGCTGCTAACTTCACTATCCCACCACTCCTGACTCCGACCCCACATTCAAATACTCCATTGTACAAACGTAGCAACCAGAGCAAAAAACCTGGCGGTTCTTTTTTAATCTTCTACTTAAAATTATTTGACTGGTGCTGACTTCAGTTTTAGACAAACTTTATCAGTGCCACACACGCCGATAAAATATGCCTCCATATTTACGTCCTTAAACACAGTGCGCGCCGCATGCCACACACGCCGATAAAAGATGCCTCCATATTTACGTCCTTAAACACAGTGCGCGCCGCATGGTCCCGCGTGACGTCCACACCTCTTCTGCGCATGCGGGTCACTTCAGGGTCACATTCAGTTCACACTCAAAACTGGTAGAAGTCACATTTAATTTACATAAAATCGGATTTCACAAAAAAAAAATCCAAATTGTGCATTAATACCTGCTGTCTGAATGTAGCCTTATTTTTGGTTTCTAAATGTGGAAGTATTTGCAATTTTTTCTGATCACTGTGCTTCAAAGAAGTCTATTAATGACATTTATACATGTATTAAACATATGAGAGACCATTGTATGCAAAGTAAACACATATTTTTCTTACAAAACTTTCACAATTCAGAGGCAGAGAGTCAGTAGAAAAAAATAAGAAAGCAGACTAATTCAAATAAATTTACGAAAACAGTTAGTAGAAAATCTTACAATGGATCAAAATACACAAAATGTAAATGTGTATAAAGAAATCAGTTGCTCATCACAGTGTAATGCATGGGGTAAAAAAAAAAAACAACAGGGCAAAAACCATTGTTGCGAAAAATATTAATCATTAGTGTTCAACATGGGATTAGAATTTATGTTTTGGTGTAAAAAAAAAAGAAGCACCTGTGTTTTATATTATATCCCAATGAATACTCTGTGTAGTCAAAACATGTTGGTACTTGTGTCCCTATAGGTAATAAAGGAATTGTGTTTTAAGTATCACGGTACCTCCCATTCCTTTCTGGCTGTTGCATTTTTTTCTACTATTTATTTTATGATCACTGACAATGAATGGTTTTTGAAGCTGTCATTTCTTCCCTTTTGTTTTTCATTAAATGCAACGTCTTTCCCATTATTTACCTGTCTGGCAGCAGGCTGAAAACTGGATTCATAATCAGAAGAGTTGAGGAACCACAGTGGAGACACTATTTCTACAGCTCGCCTTGCTTGGTCCAGTAAGTTGTACAGACCCACTGAGAGAGGGACGTGGGATGTGCTGTTGCCCGGGAAGGAGATTTCCTCTGGGATGTTCTCCACAAGCACTACTCTGTGGACAATAAAGAGAGAAAACGCAGCAAACAATGAGAGGGAGGAAAGAGTAAGACTCGGAAGCCACTGCAAAATACAAATAAGGCTAAGCAGAAACCTGTTAACGGAATAATGTAGATGAAATTAATGTGAGGTTCAGGGTCTTCTGCAAAGTAATTATCTGCTCACATTAGTGACAGAACAATTATGAGCTCAGATGCCGGTGAAACAAGGTTATACTGTTTATTTCTACACCCAGTTTTATTGCAGACATAAGCTCTGGGTGCCAATTCTCCCTGTGTCTCTGGATCATTAGCGTAATGAGGAAAAGCAAGAATTCAGGTCCACACGTGCCCCAAGATTTCATCAAGCATCATTAAATCTTGTACAGGTTGCCTCTGGTGGAGAAGCGAGAATAATTGAGCATTGACGTGCATGACTGTCAGCAATATAGAGGGATTAAATTACAACTAGTAAGGGAAAAGTGACTCATTTTTGCTGTATTTGTTATTGCGTTTCACCCATATACTACTCCCTATGCTATCATATGGTGCATTTTAATGTAATCATCAGCAGTCTGTGGTAATACAGTTGCAGAAGAGTGTAGAATGAAATAAAATACCACCGCAATACACGTCTGTATGTCAGTAGAGTACATATACGAAGTAAGTATCCTTGAGATGTCTAGCAATTCTCTGTGTCATAAAGTAAATGATATGGAAGTGGAAGCGGTTCTGCATTCTGATGCTCCCTAATGTCTCGAAGGTCTCACTGAAATACTTTGTGCTCTCTGCTAAGGTGTAATGTCAAGTTATCGGGCTAAACATGGCTCTCTGCTCTCCCTAATGTATTTCCAATTCCCAGTTCACTCCACCAGGATGCCTGTAAATGACAGGGACATTAGCACCAGAGTCAACAGATTGAATTAGCCATAGCAGACCTGGATCTGCAGCGTTCAAGAACCAGGCTATTATCAAGCTCCAGTGCTTACCACATTCTCTCCATCTGGCCAGGACATCAATTTGTGCCAAATGGATTTTACAGTGCGATCTCAAGGAGGAGAAAGGCAGAACTTCACAAGCAAAGTACTCATGTAGGATGAACAGCTGACATGTACAGACTGTGAAATGCTGTCAAATTACACAGCTGCACCTTATGTAAGACTATTCATGTTAGGAGGTGAGCTTTAGTATCCTACACCGACTCTGGGTTAGTTAAATGGCTCAGTAGGTACAGTGTGTTATGGTAAATTGTGTACAAATGACAAACGACCTGTGCTGCAGTCATAACAAGCTGGTAAATTGGGAAATTTGTCAGTATGAAGCACAGGAGCAGTGTGCGCTTTACCCCAGCTGTAAAATACAAGTGCAAAGGTTAAAAAAGCTAGCTACAAAAAAGTACAGCAACATATGGCTACATTTCATTGAAATTTTTTAAGAGGAATTTTGTTTATTTCTTTTATTCGTTCCATGTTAAGTTATTTGATTCTGATGTAGATGTTGCATATTATATCAAGAGTGCAGGGACGTCAGTGCTGAATTAAACTTAATTTGGATTGGCTGTAAAGCAGGTGGTACAGTGGGATAGTGGTGAACACTATCACCTGGGCTGGATTCCAGCACCTATGGATGGATGGATGGATGGATGGATGGCATCAAATATCCCTATCAGTGACATAAACTGAGTATATCATCAGATGAAGTCAATCATTGCTTTTCACGTGGTAACTGTGTCTCTTTTAATCTCACTCAAGTCTTAAACAGAGAACTTCTGTCTTCAGTAAACTCACTGAGTCAGTGTCTGGAGCAAATAAATGACTGGATGAGCCAACATTTTCTTGAATTAAATAAGGCCAAAAACTCACTTTGTTTGGCAACAAACAGCAGAGAGTGAGGATCAGTGAACACCTCAAGACTTTAAATTCAAAAACAAAAATGCAGAAAAGTGAAACTTATTCACTTTTTGATCTGTAGTAAAGTTGATTAGTCAACTAGTCTTCTCTGGACTTTCTGAAAAGACCCAGGACTAAGACAAGGCAGTGCATTTACCCGGGTCTAAAACATGCACATTGGTTTGCAGTCAGATTGTGAAGGGCTGGTACTAGACTACAAGTCACTGAATGGTTTAGGCCAGAATCCAGACTAAACATGTAACAGCAACTTTAAGCTGTTAGAAGAGCCAGTAGAGATTACATTTGACCCAAATGACATTTTTAAATCCTGGTTAAAAACATTTTATTGACTTTTCATACACTATAACTTCCACTCTATTCTTTTTGCAGTGTAAGTCTTAATGAATTCTTATGGCACTGATAGATTTATTGATATTTCAGTATGGATATTCACAAGCATTGGGCATTCTTTTAATTGTTCTAATTTACAGTATTTTTTTTATTACTTATTGTCCTCACTCCTATCTTTTAATGATATTTTTTGTAATACTATGATCTTTTATTGTTGAAGCACTTTGTTTTTATTCCTCTCTGGACATTACTCATGTAAAGCTGATTAAATTACCTTTGTGTATGAAAATGTGCTTTATAAATGAATTATAAATGAGTCCCTCAGTTTAATGGTAATATATCTGCTTCGATCCATGTTTGCCAAATGATCTGAAACCAGAGAATATACTTTACCATTTAGATTTGTTAATACGGTTGTTTTTCTGATGAGTTTTAAGTAGTATGCATGATGAGGAAAAAAAAAGAATTATGCTCACAGTTGTGTGTTTATTTTGTCCTTAAGGATACTAAATGAGTATCCATGTTGTAAGCTGTTTTTCCTTTTTTTTTTTTTTTGACATTCACAACTCAACCTGTCTCTGATGCAGGTTCAAAGGTTTCACTTAAGTAGAAACCTCACTCGCTGGTTTTCCTCATCATCATGAGTATTTGCTCTAGTGACATTCTAAGTAGTGTACAGTGCACAGGATTTATTCATTAAATGTTTTCATAATGTTGAATTTCATCACCATTATTATTGGTGTATTGCAAATTAGGCACTGGCATCAACACAGTGCATAATGTGCTCTCATGTCAGGTCTCGATAATGTCAAGCAGACCTTCAGAGCCCAGGGTAAAGTATGACAGTTATGGGTCTACAGAGTGTTCCACTCAAGGGCACACTGGCACAGAGAGTGGACATTAGGTGATAATGTACTGGCATCATGTTGAGACATAAGTTGCCAGCTCAAAGCTTGAATATGTATTCCTGGATGAAGCAGAGCTAAGTCAGGTTTTGGAAACTGGCCAAGGGTCAACTATAGGACTACCCACCCACTGCGATCATAATCTGGTGCTTTGTCCGCATGGAAATGTCAATCAATATGCTAAGTAAAGCAGGCTTTAGGAGAATTGTAAATAAACATGTCATATACTGTATATGTCTGAAGCTTTGAATTTGGTGAACGTTGTTTGATTTGTCAATCACAGAGCTTTAGGATTTAACAAGTAAAATAGGTGAAAAAAAAAGAAAGTGTGACAAGAAGCACAAAGAAATAAATATAGAGAGCTGAGATGAAATTACAGAGAAGATAAACGTAGGTCTTTGTTCTAAAATGACAGTAAAAACTAGGGCAGCTACAGTGAACACCTCCCAATAAGGAAAAACAAGGATGGATGGAAAACAGATTTGTGCAGGAGAGGTAATCTTATTCCCAATGAAATCCTCTCAGTCCACTCTGATGGTAGCTGGGAGTGATGAATGGTAATTTTGAGTAGTGTGAACAGGCAGACAGACTTTGGTATTGAAAGTGGAGAGGAAGAACGAAGGTAGTGGTTGTTTCTCTTTGTGAGGGATTCATCGATTTAAGCAGCTTGTGTTGTTTACTGCTCATTCCCTACGATGTAACCAATCTGTGGACTCATGGGTGTGATTCTGCCTCTGCATCCAATGAGAAGTCTATGGTGTGTTTCTCTTGCACCCTAAACTATTGCTCATCTTCTTGGTGAGATAAATTACAGTCATATAATTGCAGCAGTAAGCACTACATCCTCTTTATTCCAGAAAGTAAAGATTATACAGTATTTTACACCTTTACTACCATTACCTCACAATCAACTAAATACATCACAACAGCAAATTGGGACATATAATAATCCTGATTATATGCAAAAGCTTGCACTATGAGCTAGCTTTGTACTCTAATAACGCAGGGTCATGTTGAAAATTACAGTGTGGCAGAAGCAGCTCCTGACAACTGATATAAATTACCCAGCCTCTCATGAGCCTCCCTGAGCTCTGGGTGCACATAGAGTGGACATTAATATGGGCATCGCAAAGGTTGCTCTCCCTGCATACTGCTGATACCAGAGATGTGCTTAATTAAGTACAAAACACTCACTACATTATCTATTCTCACTTGGGATGTAAGTTTTTGTCTTGAAGTACACATATTCATATTAATTGGATCTAACTTAGCAGACAAATTCATAGTTTTCAGTCATGTGACACTATTCCCTACAACACTGGACACAGCACATCCATGTCAGTCTGGACACTTGTGATCCACATAAAGCAGGGGTCTCCTCAGTGGGGTACCCC
>JAQQZY010000008.1:18591183-18603717 GCA_030068375.1 Ostorhinchus rueppellii
CACCCAAAGCGCTTTACATTGTTGAGCCATTATTCATTCGCTCTCACATTCTCCCTCTGGTGGTGGTAAACTACATTAGTAGCCACACTGACGGAAGCGTGGCTGCCATTTTGCGCCTATGTTCCCTCCAACCACCATCAAACATTCACACACCAGTGTGAGGAGGCAGAGGGTGGTGAAGTGAATCAGAGGCAAGGAGAGTGAAGTGTCTTGCCCAAGGAGACAACGGCTGACCTGGAGAGAGCGGGATTCAAACCGCCAACCTTTCGGATATTGGACAACCCGCTCTACCACCTGAGCCATGGCCGCTTATTCTAATATTATGCTCAGTATTTTCCATTCTTAAGTGAAAATCAGGTATTTTCCTCTATTTAATTTACAGATCATGATTGATGTTCATAAAAGCTCAAATTAAAGTTGAATGTTATTATATTAAAAACAGTGAAAATGGAGGAAAACTGACTTTTTCAGTAAAATATGTCATTAACTGAACATAAAAACAAGCATCTCCATCCACTGTCACTGATCCAACTCTATGGGTTTTGCTGGTGAATCAATATTGCAGGTGATGACAGTGTTTCCACTGTAACTAGAAAGCCTCTGAATCTCCAAATAGGCCATATCTGATGACCACAACATGACGACAAACTGCATTTTACACCAATTTATACATGGATTTATAGGATTAGTCAGTCAACAGGTGTTAAACAGTTTAAATCAGTAGATGCTTCTGGTCGCTGGTGGATGTTTGGGTCTTTGTGGATTAATAAACTTCATATGTTTTCATCACTTCCACAGAGCTAAAATGAATTTGGGTGACCCAGTCATTAACATTTTGTGGCATATGAGTTGGAGTATGAAATAATTGTGAATGTGTGAAATAATAATTACACAAAGCCATAGTGACCTCATCATTAGATTATTATGAGCAAGTGGAATTTATGCTAGTTTATGCTTTTTATTAACGCATTTAATCACCATGACTCATGCAATGGATAAATATTATGTAGCCGTATGAAGTGTAGCAATATTATAGAGTCACCCTGCAAATATTTATTGTTTGTTGTATGTATTGTTTTTTTTCCTCTCTGTATCCATTTGAACAACTTCAAATCAAGCATGTTTTATAACACAAGTAAAACAAACTGTTATTGAACAATGTATGCAGCTGCACAGTAGAAACCTATTAGAGTTTGCTTAATGCAAGCACTGATTTTATTTTTTCATCTCTGATTGTTCAAGCAGTTTAAACCTTATGCTGCAGCAGATTACACCTTCATCACTTGCTGACAAAACTCTTTTATGTCTCTGTGACATTCATATCATATAAATATGCATTACTTCATAACACATCACAGTAATGATTGCAGTATGTGCCTCTGTGACCTTTACTTTACAGTGACATCCAAAGATTAGTCAGCCAGTGGAGCCTTTGCCAAAATCAATACTTCCTTAAAATGATCAACAGCAGTGAAGATCAGAGACGCCTTACCTCCATCCTTACATCCAGCTCTTAACTCCTGCAGTCCACAGAAGAGTGCGAATGCTCCATCACATGCAAAAATATGCAGACTGACTTATTCCAGCTTGAATGGGCTTTTAAACATTGTGGACTACATCAGGTCTGGCGTTAACCTAAATGAGGAAAGGTTAATGTTCTGCCAAATGAGAGGCTTAAATACTTTCAAGCACTGTGGGGTAGGAAATGAAATGGAACCGAGGAGAAAACACTAAGAAGAAGTTGCAAAAAGCTGAATGTTTTAACATGAATCTAACCCACAACATTTAATTGCTGCTCCGTTTGCTGTATAAACCTGTCTATCCATTCCTATTTCTCCAGATGGCAGTCACTAATAGCTCACCATCCATCTCCATCTCCTTCATCTCCTGTGATTTCAAGCTCTGTGGTTCACTCGCTCACATGAAAATCACACTTATAGCCTAACAGGCACGCTGACGAAAAGTGGTTGTTTTGACACTTTGGCCCAGGGCTGAACATTTTGTCATTTCAGCTCTATAAAAATATACTGTCACTTCTCTGGGGGGGAAAGTCCTTACTTAACTCCTGATAAATGTTCTTTCTTTAAACAGCGGTCTAACAGCCACACTTAATGAGACTCTCAGAACTTTCATGACACTGTGCAACTTCACTTCTAATTACTTTCTCCCTCCTTTTATTTTTTTTAATTCCTTTGTCTTCATCTCATCATCTGTGCTGTCTCATGTCCCAGCACCAATAAGTGAAGAGCACAGACTGCACAGTTTGTACAGAAGAAACCAAAGTTAATAAGACACATTCTCAGCTCCCTCTGACTCAGCAAACAGGCAGAAAAGACATACAAGTACAAATAGATTAGGTGGGAGCTATAATATTTCTGATGCATTGTGGGCCATTTCCATGGAATTGCTTAACAGAGCTAGACTTTAAAGTCAATTTTCAGAACAACACCTGAAATAAACAATATAGGACTCACAAGTATAACTAAGATGAGGAAATAGAGGGATCATAATGACTGTGTTGATTTAGAAGTCTGGTTAAAAAGATGCACATTTCAATATTAGAGCAGTGTGTGTGTGTGTGTGTGTGTGTGTGTGCCCTATAATTACTTACTAACCTTTAACACTTTCCGATTGCTTAAACACTAACACTTATTGAGGCATAACATCTAAATTCTATGCATTTATGGCTAGTGCTTTTAATGATAATGAATGAAGTTCCCTCCACTGCCCTCAACACACATCCTGTGAAACTGTAAACACTAACCTCTAGGCATGTGGATGAAATCTAATGGTCAGACTCACAAAGAAAAGAAAATTTAACACCCCCCCAAACATTAGCCCTTTTTCATTGATTCACTCTCATAGGTTGAAAATAAAGATTCATATATTTTGTTTTCATATTTGGATGTGTAATGAATCTTTGCATATATGACAAAAGTAAAAGTATTTTTCTTTATGCTGCCAGTATACATATGTGTGTATGTTTTTCTTTTGTCATTCAACAATCAAACACTGTGGGAAACAATTTATAAAATCATTGGATGGGGATGTAATCATTCCAAAATTTATTTTGAAGCTTTTTTGAGGTTATTAAAGATAGTTTATTCAAATAAATATTGGATTCACGGTTTAATTTTTTGACGTGAGGAATTATTTCAAGAATTTTTGCTTTTGAATTAAAATAAATTGACTATAAATGATTTGTTAGAATCTGTGGTCAAACGTTTAATTAGATTCTTATTTGTAAATTCAATGATGCTGATTAATTTAGAGGAGATGCAAGTGAAAATTTTAGCTTTTTTACATTAAACAATTGTCTTGATTGGAAACTGCATGATACAACAGTTATTTTAGATAAAATTTTATTTTTATTTATTTATTTATTTATTTATTTATGTATTTATTTAATGGAATGTTCTCTACTATGGACAGGATTTTTTTTTTTAAGTAAACTGTAAAACTTTTGACTCCTACGGAGGACATAAATGTATTGCTGGATCTCAGGAGGATAAATTGGACCCAAAACAAAAACAAATAAGTGCAATAAGAAACATAAATGAAAACGTGTAGTTGCGTGTATGATGATATTGCAAAAATATTTCTGGCAAATTGTGACGTTTAACAGATCGCACGTAAACAGTCTGACGAAATCTTCATTAGTAGATGTTCTCATCCAATCTTTATCCAATTGGTGGCGATAATGAGTCACAATGCCAACTCTAACCTCCAATAACCAGCGAAGAAACAGAGGGCGCCGTGACAGCAAAACAAGTAGTAGAAGAAGAAGAAGTAGCCCGCAGTCAAACCATGGCAAATGACAAGGTCGGTGTCTGAACTTTTACAAATTTAAAGTTTAAGTATTTTAAGGCACTATATATAAACGTTCTTCAGAGTGCCATACCTTGTGTCAGTACCGTGTTAGCAGCTGAAAGGGGACTTTAAACAGGTTTTATTTTAGATGTGAGTTAGCCTAGCTTGTTAAAATTTCAGCAAAGTTGTCTAAACTGATCTAACACGAACAAATCTACATTTAACTTCAGAATATCTGGATCAACATTTGCAGAACAGCCTTTATATTCATGGCAGACCTATCCGATGGCGCAATGTAAACTCATACTATACAACTTAGCTTGGTTAATGAGGTAAAGTTTGTTCAGACATTTAATTGTAGCTTTCAACAGTAATTATCTAAAGTATTTCTCCACTGGATTCCTGGATTATTTCATGGCACGACACATTCGTCTCAATGTCCTCCATGGAAAGGATAAATTCTTATAATCCTCAAATTCATCCAAATTATTGATCATGTACAGTAACACCCACGTTAGCCATTAAGTTTAGTAATGATTAATCTGCCAAAACCAAATTAGTGATTCGATTGATTCAAAAATATATTAATTGCCAAACAAAGTCCACGTCATGTCCTTTAAACAACAAGGTAAAACCACCAAATTAAAATGTACAATATTGGACATTGGGCTTCCTTCTTAATTTTTAAGGTCGAAAACGGCAAATGCTTTCCTATTTTTGCTTCAAGATTAAATTGCTTTGATTGTATTCTGATACACTCATCTGATAGACCCATTCAACGTGTTATTTGTTTATCTTTGTGGACATGCACATGTAGAATCCCCTCAACCAGCTTAAAGATTTGGTGGATCTGAAAGACCAGCTGGAGGACATCCAGAGACGCATGGAGGATGAGATACAAGCTGGGGTTCCTCCAGTAAGATACACACATTTGTACCTTAACTTTTTTATTAATTATCTGTTGGCAATCATGTTGATTTGTAAATGTATAATCTACTGGTTGGCTGCTAAGACCCTTAAACACACAAATTTATGTGCTGTTCCCAGACAGACATGGTTTCCTCTGTTTTAATTTCTTTAGGGGGGCAGTCTGCTGGCCTCTCCATTCTTGAAGGGGTTTCTGGCAGGGTACATCGTTGCTCGGCTACGCTCCTCAGCCTTGATGGGTGTTGCAGTAGGAACATGTACAGGAATCTATGCTGCACAGAATTACAGAGTTCCCAACATTGAAAATACAATCAAAGACTACATGAGCAGCCTGAGAGGAGGACGCAAATAAGTGGAGAAATGAGAAGACAAAGAAGAAGAGGGGCAGTTACAACCAAACAATGTTTATGGGAACAGAAATATTAAGATATTTTAATGCCATCATACAGTAGGAGGAGATAATCTGAGAACTATGAGGTGGGCCAGTTTAAAAGATAAGATCAAATGGAACAGATTAAACAGATTAGAAATGCTAAGTGTAATTGGGGAAAAAACATTTAATAAATGATCTGGTAGTTTAGATAAACCTAAAGTACGAAGCTTCAGACATTTTACCTTTTCATGCCTTAAGCTTTTTTTCCCCTGTAAATGCGTTGATACATGCGAGATCAGAAAAAATATCCATATGTATAATTAATCTTCAGTTTTTTTTCTCCTCCCTGCCAAAAGCATTTGAATTTCTGTGGGGTCATTTTTGTAACGCTATCTGCAAATGTGATGTTTGCAGCTTTTTCTACTTTGCACTTGGTTGCTCATGGGCGATAGAGCAAAAAAGGTCAAAAATCACACACTGTGCTTCTCTGTTAAACTTGACAGACCATTTATGTTCATTTCAGTTCTTGCATTATTTTCAAGTTTTAGACCAGCATTTGTGGTGTGTTGTGTTTTTTAATACACATATGGTTTTAGGTCAATGCTTCACTTTGTAGAATAGAAAAAAATCTGTGATGTCGCAAAGATGGATGTACTCCAAACACAAGCAACAATTCTGTGCTGTCTTTGACAATTTAATTTACATCACAGGAGTTAAATGCTGTGTGGATGGATGAAAATGTATGCCAAAGTGAAAGTTTGCTTAAAAATATAAAAATTGCACTTAAGAACTTTAGTAGAACAGGGATATGTGCCTACTCTGGTTGGGACTTGATGTTATCATCTCATACCATCTGTGCAATAGCTGTCTCCGATAGGAACTGGCTGTTTACTTAAAATGCTGGAAACTAGTTGATCTGTAGCACTTTGAGGTGTTGAATACATTTTAAGATGTTTATTATCTCACAGGAAAGAATTTTGTCAAATTTGTACAAGCGTCTTTGTCTCAGAAATCTGTCACTTAGTTACATACGGATACCTGTACTAAAAGTACTGTCGTCATATGTTCCTTTGTACTTGAGCTACACCAAATCCAGGTTAAATACAGTTTTCAGACACTGAGATCTCCATCTCAGAAATCCTAAATAACAATTCATGAAAAACAGGTATATATGAAAAAGGAAAACGTTTTAAATAGAAACGTGGGGAAAAAACTGAACTGAAAGTATTTACTGGAATAGGAGTATTGTTTTTTATACCCCGATTATTGTATTGTTGTCGTTCAGTAAATAATTGCAAGTTAATGCACAGTTAGACAAATGGGATATTAAAAGCCATAAAAATGACACACTTTGAAACTTTTAATTCACTTAAAGCTACGTTTTAGATCAGTATTTTTTTCCAGAAAAATTATGTACTGTTTCTTTAGCAAACCGGTGATAACTTGTACCACTTCATTCATTCTATATGTTCTATTACCTCTGCCAAGGAGGTTATGTTATTGCATGAGTTTTTCCTTCTGTTGTTTGTTTGCATGAGTTCTTTTAAAAATTCATCAAAGCTTTTATTGAAACTGGATAATATGCCATCATTTCAACATCACTTTGTACTTGTGACTTTCAGTGCAGCTTCACTGTATGAAACCTCATTGTGGTACTGCAAATGAATGATGTTGCCTCCCAAAAAATTTCTTCATCACATGTGTCATCTCTTTTCATGGTACTGTTAAAAAAAGAAATTGAAATTGTCTTTTTAAAAAGTTTATTTGCGTTATTAAAATAAAATGGGGGAAAAGAATAGTCTCACGAGTCCTGGTGTGCTTTAATGAAATAAGGCTTCACTTACAGACACCTATTAATTGTTGAGATTTATTCAAGGAGGCAGTGAACACATCTTGGTTTGACATGTCTTATTTCTATGTATATTCTTAAAACATAGGATTCTGTACTCTCATTGATGATCTGCCTCCTTTCTTTTACTGCTCATTGCAAAGTTTCAAATGCCAAAATAGTATTGCTTTATGTAATCAAAATTAGTCCACACAGTAAAACCACAAAATCTAAATATGAACTACTTCTCACCTTTTACAAGCCTATGTAAGAAAAAAAAACCAAGATACTGATGTTACATTAACTGAAATATAAATCATAAAAATAATAGTAAGCAGGCAAGTGATTACAATAAGGTAATTAAGATGTATAGAGAACCCCATTACTATATGCCGATCTTGAAACATGGTGGTTGTAAATAGAATAAGTGATAAAATGTCTGGATTTCTGCCATTGGCCTCCATGGAGAATCACTTCCACTGTATTGATCAAAAACAGAAAACACATGATGAAGAGTTTCAGCAGAATTAGAAATGGAATTCCCTTACAAATGGATCTCATCAAAGATGACTGGATATTCTAACAGAGAGAAACATACTGTGTGTACTCACTGGGGTGTTAGGCATCAGTATTGGTCAGCGGCTGAATCCGGGCCATGCCACCTATGAGAAAAAACAAAGTTTTTGGGCACAGTGCAGTGTGAACATTCTTTCACTTTTTCAGGCTTTAACCAGATAGGGCTTGAACTTTATTCACATACAGCGGAACATTGTAATTAAAAGTAAAATCAATTCATTACACTAGAACAGTGTTTCCCAACCTTTTTGAGCCTCGGTATATATTTTACATTACAACAATCACATGGCACACCACCAAACAAAAATGTCAGTATTTGGAACAAAAAAGCTGAGGGGCGCTTCAGTGATCATCCTTGGATTGAGGTCCATTGTATAATAATATGGGAGGCGTATCAGCTCTGCCCCAACGCAATACCCGGCATTCGCAGGTAACTTGCTGATCTGTGCATCACTAGTGAGGGGGCTTTCTCAACAGAACATACCACATCAGGCCTCACTTACAGTATCAATCAGGTGAAATTGGATTAATTTTCAACAGTACATCTGATGACTTTTCACGGCACACTATGTGGCCCGGCACATTGGTTAGGAAACACTGCATTAGAAATTGATATGAAGTACAAGTTAACTTTATATCACCTATAAACAATAGATCATTTACTTAGCAGTAGGCTACATACAGTAAAGAGAAGCTCAATGTGTATTTGGTGTAAGAAATATTAGCAAAATGTTTTGTCCTTAGAGATCCATGTTATTTTTCCTGAGTTCAGTGAACAGTAATGAAATGAAACAATGAAAGATATACAAAGAGTAATGAAGTAACGGAGTTAGTGCCCAAGAGGTGTTTTAAATTACTGAATGAATAAATACCATACAAAGTATGCAAAGAAGAATTTTAATTCATAAATAGTCAATACAGGTTCAAAAATGCAACTAAAGATGTAAATTCATTCTGGATAAAGATGGTGGCCAATTATTCTAATTCTCTTCTCAGTTTGTCTGAACAGTTACTGTTTCTCACCTGAGAACATTGCTCTGTTGCATTGGACTGGGCCTGAGCGCTGGGTGTTAGGAATCACCTCCCCAGTGTCTGCATTCACACACCAGCACTGTTGCTGCCAGCACTGCTGAGTCTTGTAGCGGCCATTCTCATCACAGGCTGGGAGGAAACCTGGCACGTTCAGAGGCTTCAAACCACTGGCTTCCAACTGGCACCTGGTGAACTGACGAGGGACTGGAGGAGGACAGTTAGATGACCGCTGCAGACCAGTGAATTATGCATGCAACATGGGTAGATATGTGTAAAGAGAGATAAATAAATGTTCAATACAAACACTACATTTGTACAGTATGTACCTGGACTGCTGGTGGAAGTCTCCTGCAATAAAATAAGTGAAAATAAACTGAGAATGGAGAAAAGGCTGTATGGTTTAAATGATATATTCTGTATATATATATATATATATATATATATATATATATATATATATAAACATTTTATTGGGCAAACTAGATCGTAAAGATGTACATGGATCAAACCAAACCAGTGTAGATTGAATCAAAAACATTCCCATTAAAATGGGCCTTTAGGTATTTTGTCTGCGGTACATTTTATGAACTGTTAGTGCTGTTCTGATACTGAGTGATGGATTGTTAAACTGAAACAGTTCATTTCATTTTACCTCATCCTTAAAGTCAACCATCTGCAGAGGGACACCGGCCATGCCTATGCGCATGGGAACAGAACCTACAGAGAGACATAGAGACAGTATGTAAAAATGGTAAAAGAAAGCGGTATGAAAGCAGAGATTAGCCGAGGTGAGTCGTCCTACACACCACTCTGTTTCGTTCAATCCACTATTGTCTTTTTCATATCCATCCTCCAAACTGGCTAAAAACTTGAAGAATGTCACATTTGTCCAGTTGTTTTTTAAGTTTGTTTTCATGTTTTGCCCCCTCACCTGATGGTCCTTTGGTCATTTCTTGCTGCAGGCCATCGCTCTGCTCCTGCAGAGACTTGATGTCACTCCTCTGGCTGAGGAGGAAGTAGGCGATAGCCACCTGGCTCACAATCAGCACACAGGCCAACAGGGTTATACCAGCCACCTTATAGGCCCGGGTTGATCTGGTCCTGCAAATCAGGAAGAGCAACAAGAGGAGATGGAGGAGGGAGGAATTGAAACCAAACAGGAGGCAACAGATATGAAAAAGTCTGGCAGTTAAGAAGAAAGATAGACCTCAGAAAAATAATTTACAGTATGTAAAGTCCTGAAATTTAACATAAAGTATTCTGGTACACATATTGATTTATTTTTGACCAGTTATAATTGGTTGACTAGTTTTCTTAAAAGAAAAAGAAAGGCAAAAGGATAATGTCAAGTTAAAAAAAAATTCAAAAAGTAGTTAAAAGTAAATACCGCCATTTATATCTATGTGAAGAGTATCTGTAAAACCCAACTTTATGGCTGACATTCATGAGTATCATCTCTGAAGCAGGAACCAGCTGTGGTATGTTATGTATGTGCGTCACATGAGCTCAGTGATGAAATCAGCTGTTACCAAGCAGCACCACACTTAAAAGTTATGCAGAATTTAGGGGATTTCCTGCACATTGACTTCTATTGTTACCTCCCACCAGTTTAATTTAAAATAGAAAACAATTCACCTTTAATTCAAGTAACATAACTGCTCTGAAACAGTTTCACTGAAATGACACTGGTTTTGAAAAGTAGAAAATGAAACTAGACAGAAATGAAAAAAATATATACAAAAAAATCGTGACGTGTTTCACCTAAGAACTTTTTGGATGGAATAGAATTTACTTATAGGAGCAAGTCATGAAAGTTTTGGTGTGTAAATATAGTTAACAACCAGTGAATGTTGAGTTTTATTCTCTACGTACAGACAGCCATTAGTTCTAAACAAATATTAATTACTAAATCAGGAAACTTGCTATTATTTTGTTTCATTCTGCGTGTTTATTTATTTAAACTATAAATATTTAGCTGTATTATTGTTTTATATTTATAGTGATTTATATTTTCCTGCAAGTAACAAGAACAAGGACAAAGGTTCTTGTTAAACTTCTGTGACATAAGTTATATATATATATATTAGTTTTACTAACTAATATCTACATTGTGAATCTAAAATAATTTAAATTCACCATATATGAACCTTCTATCAGTACAAGTATAAGAGAAAACTCCTATTTTGTCCCATATATTTACAGACAGTGACATAAACTCTCTTACCCCTGTGCTTGTGCTGGGGCTCCTACATTGATGACTTGCTGACTTGGAGGTATCAGGAGAGGCTGGTCTGGGGACTCTGACATCTTCTCTTAAACACAAACCTGTAAGAGAAACATATACATAAACACACATTTTCATGTATAAGTCAGAATAAATTCTTCTGATATGAGCTAACTGTCATACTGACAAACAAGAAGCAGAAAATGACCCAAAAAGTATAAATGAATAATGACACACTCAAAAATAAACCAAATACCTTGTTTTAAGAAGAAAATAATCCAAGCAGCTGTCTCACAAATGTATAACTGACAAGGCTCAGTGAGACCTCACCTTTAAGACTGAGGACAGACTGAGGGAATTGAGAGTGAAAGGCGGGGAACCGCGTATGTTTCCCAATCTGAATTTCTGATTGGCTGTTGGTGTTGGCACATCATCTGTTACCAGGGGTAGACTTCAAAGACCGTGAACCAGCAAGTGAATGGTTATTAGGTGTTCTTTTTATGACTCAAGTTTATCATATATTAGTTATCAGATAATGACATCACAGTGATTACATATTAACAAAATACTACTTTTAAATTTGCATTGGCTATAATTTATGCCTGCGTTACTTATCTTCACCTGAATCAATATATGTTCAATTATTTTATATTCTTCTTCTTCTTCTTCTTCTTCTTCTTCTTCTTCTTCTTCTTCTTCTTCTCCTTCTCATTATTATTATTATTATTATTATTATTATTATTATTATTATTATTATTATTATTAATAATAATAATAATAATAATAATAATAATAATAATAATAATAATAATAATAATAATAATAATAATAAGTACTTGTACATTGCTGATAGCAGCATTACATCACCATTTACTTCAACTAGTTCTTTTATTTTTCAGTTTAGGGAATTTTACTAGAATCACCATTATTGACTTGATTAGTTTAAGATTACATTTAAAGTTTTATAATACTTTTGATATTTCCTGTCACCTCATTAAAGATAACATTATATTTCCACTCCTCATATGATCTTCAGCAATTAAATGGATGTTTGTGCTACACAGTACTGTCATATATCCTTTTTTTTTTTTTTTTTGGTAATCTTATTATTAAAAGGATTAAACAATACTATTATATGAACACATAATGATAAACATAATATTTTTGGTCATTTAATACACTGTATATACAGTCACCTCCAAAAGTATTAGAACAGCAAGTTGTTTTTGTTGCATACTGAAGACATTTGGGTTTCAGATAAAACGATGAATATGATGCAAAAGTTCAGAATTCCAGCTTTTAGTTGGTGGTTTTTAAATCAAAATGTGTTAAACAACCCAGGAAATATGGCCTTTTCTTTGAAACCACCAACTTTTCAAGTGAGCAAAAGTATTGGAACATGTGACTGATGGGTGTTTCTAGTTGTCCAGGTGTTGCCTTTTAGATCATTTGCAGAGACATTAAATATTTCTTGTTTTGGGCTTTGGGTTTGACCTGTGAAAACAACATTTTCTGTTAAGCAAACATGAAGATCCAGAGAGCTGTGTATGGGAGAAACGCAAACCATTTTGAAGACTAGAAAAGCACTCAGAGAGCACAGACCTGCACCAAGGCAGTGTTTGATCTTCACCAAAATGTAATCGATTGATCCTTGTATCATTCCTTTGCCAGCGTTTATCTGTTTGTCTGTCTGTCTGTCTGTCTGTGTACAAAATAACTCAAAAAGTTATGGACAGATTTCGATGACATTTTCAGGATAGCTTG
>JAQQZY010000008.1:18604395-18616212 GCA_030068375.1 Ostorhinchus rueppellii
AGCAGAATTTTGTGTACAAGTTTTTTATTGACATACAAATGTTTAACATTACGAATACGAATGGTTAGAATCATGGATAAATATTTTTGATAGTAATCTTTCTCCATATATGTGAAACTATGATCAGATTTGGTGTTATATGGATATAAATAAAGTTGATCTGTATCTGTTCAAATATGGACTAATTGAATCTTTATAATTATCCTAAAATTATTACACCTCTTATGACTCAAACACCTCACTTCTGTAAAATGCTGGTAACACATTATTGCTTTTATGCTATATGATGTGTTTTGCTTTGTTTTTTTAATTGCCAACATCTTTGTAAGCCAAAGCTAAATTTCTCTTTATTGTATATAGAATTAGATAATAAGGCATTTCTATTCTATGTATTTTACCCTACAGACCAACAATAGAGGATTGTTTGTTATATGATATTACACAGACATTTAGGTAAATTTATCTTGGCTTCCAGTTACTGTGACTTTTACTTTTAAGGAACATAGAGTAGGCTGCATGAAACAGACATCTGGTGGAAATCTAATGACTAATTTAACTTTGACATGAGGAAGTGGGAATTCACTGGAAGGGAACAAATGAATTGAGACCAGAAAGTAAATTACTCTAAATAACAAACAGTTTTTATAATCAGGCTCTGTCTGTAGTCACATTAATACATAATGACTGAAGTTATCCTCTTGTAAGACTTAAATCATTCATAATCTCGTGGTTAACTTGTTAAATAAATGTCCATATAAATCCAGCAGCAAATGTTTCTGTCTAGACAATAATCTAAAAAGAAATTAGGTTATATTTTACTGTATAATCTGAAATTAGATGAGGATATTTTTTACATAAAAGAACCATTTTGTAAACACAATGAATGTTTAATGGTGTAAATCAGTTTAAGTGGGTCTATTAGTATAAGCCTACTTTTCTCCAACTTAGGGTAGGAACCCAAAATTGGTTGCAGAACTGTTTTAATGGGGTCACCAACCAGAAAATTAAAATATACAGCAATAAAAAATAGTATTGTGAGAAAATTCTAAGCCAGGTTTACTCATTTTTAGTAAAGTTATAATGACCACACACATGAATTTCTCAGTCTCTGTATTAAGATACAATCTGTAAATATGGGAAGTGTGTACAGCAGTATAAACCAAAGTTTCAAGAAAAAAAAACTGCTGTCATATGTGCCCAGTGTGCCTAATTTTCAATGCCTCTATGCACGTAACATGTCCTTAAACCTTTTGATCAGACAATAGGAGATTTATTGCAGTCCTTTTCTGATGTTTTATAGCAGATTTCATTCGACATATGAAAGAGATAAAATTTCTCACTGCGCTTCTTCTTGTCATGTGGACAGAGGTCACATTAATTAGTGACTTCAACCTGAAGAACCCATTTCGTTAATTTCTTTGTGTGTCCAAAATTGTACTGTTGTATCTGAAGAAAAAAAGAACAAGAAATTAACATGTATTTTCCTTTCAGCCCTGGAAAATCAACAAAGCTAGAGATTTTTGCACAATACTGTATGTAAATTAATTAATTATTCAAATTAAAATAGAGAAGTGTTTTGTGGATAGATTTATTAATATGATATAACCAGATGAAACAAGCTGAAAAAACAAATAAATGAAATGAACTCAGCACTCAGAGACCGCCATACATTCTTCTGACAGTAGGGAAGATATGTTTTTATTTGTGTTCGGTAGCTGTAGATCTTTCAGTATTTTAAGACTACTTCGACTGTGAGAGTCAGTAAATTACAGACATTACAACAACTTTTTTGTGAGTTGGATCCTGAAAAGATGTATTTTTGAGCCTTGAGCTGGTACAAACTCCAGTCCAGTAGGTGGCTCAAACAGAAGACTGAAGACTGGATGGTTCTCTTTAAAGCTTTGGAAGTTTTCATTGGTTGGAGCTATTGTGTTGCAGGAAACGGGTGAAACTGCATCATACTTTAGCTGTGACACGTACAAGCGTACAACAACCCAGTACTCCTAAGTAAAACCAGTGTCTTCACGGCGTTAAGGTGCAGCCTATTATACTCACTGTCATATGCAAAAATAGAGTCAATAATTAGCTTTCTACGTCTTAACAGCTTGTTAGCTAGCGGTCTTTGCTAGCATGATCATGAAGCGGCAAATTTGAAATAGATGCTAAAAAGTTAGCAAACACTGTGTTTCACCTCTGCTGTTTGTGATTTTATTTTTTTAATATACACATTAACTTGAAGAGAAGGAAAAGTTGGTGATAGATTAAAAAAAAGAGCGCTGAACGTAAATTAGTGCGAAATTAGAAGTGGAATAGTAATGAAACATTAGCCACCTTGTGTGTAAGATGTGCATCGTCTTTGACAAACCATGAGAAATTCTCTAAATTAACTGGATTTGTTGGAGACATTATTATACTATCCAAACTAGTGGTTCGAGAGCTAAATGCTAAAGCCAGTCTATGTTTTTGTTTTTGCAGAATATATGTTGTCAACTGGCAATCAGGTAGTTAGCATGCTGTTGTGTGTAAAATAATACATCTAAAATTGATGGACGGTGACGAATAAAGAACTATAGAATTTGTATATCAGAAGGAAGAAATTGCTGATTTCGTGTTTTCATCTTCCCATTTTTGGATAATTCTGTTAAAAAAAGTCCCACATTTGGAGGACATCGCTGCATTTCTGTCTGTTGATGATGCTAGATAGCAATAAAATATTCATGCTATTTATTTATTATTTACTGGTTACTAAACCGTTAGCAGCACGTGTCTATTGTTGATGAGACACTGATTAACGATAGCATCTTATTTTCACTAACAGATGAGCCGAAGGCCACGAACGACTGCCAAGACTGTAAAGTACCAGGAGTCAGACTCCGAAATGTAAGTGACTCTTCATTTCCCCCATTAAGTCATCAAATTTATTCACTAGCTTGTAGCTTGTTTATATCTCTTCAAAGTAAGCACAATGGATTAACTTTGGTTGTTGGCCCTCATTTGACCAAGCTAACCTAATATTTAGCTCATAACAAATCTCTCAAAGCTACCATAGCTGAACATTGAAATAGCTTTAGCTTTCAGTCCTCCAGCTCATGAAACATGAAGACAAACGCACAACAGATGCTAAGTGTTTTCCTATTGATGGGGACAGAACAGGTACAAACAGAAACGTTTGCTAAGTTACTTATTACTGTAATGCTACTCACCTAATGTGGCTATGTCTATTTTACACATATGTATATTTAATTGTCTGGACTTCATTTGAGGGACTAATGACCCTTAAACAGCTAAATTTCCTGTTGTCACTATCCTGTTTCTGTGATATGTGGTGTCTAGTCTTCAGAAGGTTTATCATGATTATTTTAGTAGGGAATTTCACTCATAATAATTATGTGTCTGTTTCTATAAGCATAATTCTTTTATCTAGGGATTTACTGATTGCAAAATTCTTGGCTGATATCGATGAGATATAAAAGGACATTGCATGTGTCAATTACACATATTGCATTCTTTTTTGTTGTTGTTACTTATCTGTTTTCTACATTTGACAGACATTACTATTATTTCTTATTGGGTTTAAAGTCAGACTTGTATGGAATTCCTGTTACTGTGATGCTCATAGTTAAAATTTTGCAAGTTGCTGTGCTTTGTCATAGACACGAAGTGATTATACAGGATGTAGTTAAAGTGTATTGGTTGTAAATTGTTGCCTCAGTTTTAAAATAAAAACAAACATTAAGAATCTCTTGCTACAGAAGTGACAACATTATCCTATCTTAGGGAAAAATCAGGGAGGAAAAATGATGTCACTAATGAACATAAATTAAAGTGTGTTTTCATAAATATTGAAGTAGACGTAGATTTTCCCTGTGAGCCCATTCAATGAGAAAACTTATTTAAATATCAACCACTTGTGATGATGTTGATTTGTCAGTTCACAATGTCTGCTAATTGGCAACACGAGAGATTTTTGTTTGTTATTTTAACTTGAATTTTCTAAGGACAGACATCTTATTCACACATTTTTATGTATAACGTATCTGTGTGTGTGTGTTTTCTTAAAGCTGCAGGATGAGTTTCATGCAGAAATTCACACGGAAGAGGAATAGATTATGTGGTGTATACTAGACTGCTTATGATTTTGCATAGTAGACATATAATTAACTAGAGTGACTGTAAGCATAAAGAAAAACTGCTTTATATTACAGAGTTCTTTTCCTTTTTCCCTGCATTTCCTCATTATCAGGACCTTTTCTCAGTCAATGAGTAGTGATGAGGACGGTGAGGAATGGAGGCCGCCAGATTCAAAGTCAAAGGCTGCTATTAAAACTGCTCCTGCTGCAAAACCACCAGTCAAGAGAACTGCAAAACCAAAGGAACCAAAACCACCCAGAGAGCCTAAGGAGCCAAAGTCAAAGACATCTCAAAAACCTCCCACAAAACGGAAATTACCAGCGTCTAAAAATCAGGATCCTGTGGCATCTGGGTTGGCTGGAACAAAGAAGAGAAAAAGGGATGACGGTACAAATGATGAGGCCGACTATGTAGATCGGTCACAGGCAGAGAGGACAGACAAGGCTGGGCCAAGTATTAGAATGAAGGAGGAGGTAAGATTGATGTCCTCTTTGTAAACAGATATTTGCATACTTGAGCAGGTCTATGCCAACAGGAGATACTGTACATATTAGATAGTCACTGTATATCTTTGATGGTCAGTATCTTTTGGTAACTGAAGTAGCAATGCCTTGATAATTGAGACTACATATAAGAAGAGAACACTGTTGGGAGATCTTTTAAATAAATTTTGCTACCATTGCTAAGCTTTTATAACAAGACTCAAGGAATAGTAATTCTTTGTTCACTGCTCTCCATGTTGCATTATTTTCTAATTTGTCTGACTTTCTTTAGAGGCTGTCATTTATTGTGTCAGAAGCCAGTCAGGCTGATAGATGGCCAGATGAAGGGCCATCTATTGGTTTCACAGCAAAGAAGGAGGAGGTCGAGCAAGAGGATTTTACATTTGATGAGCCCTGTCTGAAGAAACAGAAGTGCAGGGGACAACCAAATGCTTTGCGGTCATCAGAAGCACAGGCGCTGCGCAATGAGCTCAATATGAACTGGGACCCAACAGAGGTAATGTACTGTGTGCTTTATCTTGAACTTTACATATTGTAAATGATTTGGTCTATAAGAGTACTTGTACTGTGCATTGCTGACTGTGACTCATTCCATACTTGTTGAATTCTCAGCAAATATTTGACATTGTATTGTTGTTGTTGTCTTGTTTATTGCTAATGTGTCTGTTGGACTTTGACCCAGTCTTTCTTTTTCTTTCTGCACAACACGCTAATAATGAAAAATCCCCTTAAACAAAACAAACATGAAAAAAAAAAATAAGAAAAAAACCCTGAAGCACAGATGAAAACAGAACCTGTTGAAACGCTGTCCAATAATGAGTGCAGTGTCCCAGTAAGATAATCAGTAAACATGATCTATTTAGGTCCTCAAAAAGTATACAGTTAAATTATGTGACCTTTAAAATATCTTAAATCAGATATTAATAGGAATTTAAAAATGGTTCGGATTTAAACCTGTTTGGGGAATAAACAAATATGAATCTTACTGCATTTGAATCAGAACTAAGAAAATAAAAATAAAGCAGACACAAAAAGGTGAAGTCGACCTTTAAATTATATTCATCATGGCTTTTAGAAGGTCTTAAATTGTCTTAAACCTGCAAAAACTAGTTAATATAACCTTTTGGGGTGTACTAGAAATTGCAGCTATCAGCAGAAAAACCACCATGTCTTGTCCTGTTACAATCATTTCATTTCTTCCTTCTGTCATTCATTCATCATTATGCTTTGTTTTTCATTCATGTGCATTGCAGGTGTTTTTGAGTGAAACCATGTACCTGCCTTATGTGCACTTGGATATGTTTTTTCCCCCGTCAAGAGATACAGATAGGCAGTATTTTAAGGCCCACTGTATGTGAAGTATTTGTGAGTATTGTATATATTTTATATGATTTTTCTATGTTTCTCTTTCTTTATAGTTACTGTCAACCCTGACAGGCACAGAACGATGGGTTTGTGTAAATATCATCACCCTGCTGCGTGAGGAAAACACAGTGCCCTTCATGGTGCGATATCGCAAAGAGATGATTAACTACATGGATGCTGATGCAGTCAGAGATGTCCTGCTAATATATGAGGATCTACGGTAAGCTGTACCATATATACAAATGTAATGGTTAAATAAACAAAAGAATATTTAGTTCAGCGTTTAAGGGATTTGAGAAATCAATATATCCTCAGAAATGACATTTGGCCTATCAGCCCTTTGACACATTTTCCACTAGATGGTGCTAACAGCAAAGGTTTGAGACGGAGCAGTATCAAACATGTGAGAGATGTGTATGTGTGGTAATTTTTTGTGTGGTTGTGTGTGTTTCTTTTTTTGTAGTTCTCTTGCTAAAAAGACGCAGTCTGTGATTCAGACCTTGAAGAAGGATGGTGTTCTGACAGTGGAGCTGGAGACCAACCTGAGGAGCTGTAGATCAGCTGATGAGCTAGACCATGTGGTCAGAATGACTTTTTTGAATAAATCATTTCTTTCCATTTAAATATCATTTTGCGGTTAACACAGTTCTGTGCAGCACGATTGGAGTTGTATGTATTTCGCTTTTAAGTTAGCTTCTTTTCAAAATTGCAGACAGTTTTACAGTGTCAGTTGTGACAATATGATGAAGATTTATTTACAGATTTATGTCATATATATATATTTTTTTATATACCTGACAGGCTGAGCCAACCTGAAACAGTCTGTGTAATAAATCCACACTGGGGCTTTTACATTGCCTTTAAGAATTATGTTGTTTAGCTACAGTACATTCACACATGCATGCTTAAACAAACTCACAAAGTTATGTTTCTGGTACTTCTGTCAGACTGATGCTTCTGTCTTTCTAGTATTCTCCTTACAAGAAAGGCAGCAAGCTGACAAAGGCACGCAGGGCCAAAGCACTGGGCCTTGAGGAAGCTGCTGGTGTTCTAATGGAAACTCCACACAAACTGGATTTAAGGACATGGGTTAAGCCTAATACTGAGGGTAAGATAGACACAAACAAATTCATAGTCCAAGGCCACTAAAGACATGAGGATGATTTCAGTAATTTTGAGGACCTGTAAAGGCTTCCAAAATAATTTATTTATTTTACTCTTACTGTACGTTTGCCTGTGTTTTTAATTTCCAGGTCTGTCAACAGTTGAAGAGGTGGCTACAGGCATCGAACATATCTTGGCTGATATGATATCCAAAGACCCTGAGACACTAACCTATGTGAAAACTTTGTAAGAATGCATCCACAAGCACACTTTGCATGCTTTTTGTGATATTTCTTTTCTTTGTGAGGATTGTAAGTACCAAACTACACAAGCAAGTAGTTTTTATCGCATAGTTATTCTCCATCTTCAGTTCCTGTTATGTTACTGGACTTGAGATTGGTTTGTCTAATTTAGAAACCATTGACCAGTAACCATTTTTGTTATTTCCCTTTCAGGTGTGAGAACACTTATGTGACCATCCAGTCCAGTGTGTCAAAATCAGCAGTGAAAGGGCAAGAGAAAACAACTCAAAGTAACAAAAATCAAGGAGCCAAGCAGAGCAAAAGCAATGACATTGACAAATTCTCCCTGTATTTTGACTTCACTTGCAACGTCCAGCGCATCCAACCCCATCAGGTAGCAACTCAGACCTGTCACATTTCTCATCCATCATGCATCTACTTTTAACTGTTGCACATAAACAGACTTAGACATCAAAGAGAAAAACAATTATATTCTGTGAGGAGTTAGGAAGTTAAACTCTTTTTAGGACGTTGACACAGACAATTTTGTTGGAGCAAGTAACCTTTACTGGATGGCTCTGGGTTTTAATAAGTTTGTTAGTAAGTTAATAAACTTTAACTTTGTGATCACATTTTTAAAATCTGTATCCAGTTTCTTATCCCTTATTATAACACACATACTTGGATGCACACTCATAGACAAATGCCTACCATCTGTTTGTGTTTGTACCAGTCTTGTTTCCTTCCTGCACGCCGCTTCTGAATGCTAGTCATGTCAGTCGCAGTTAGCCTTGTCTGTGCTTCCACATTTACCCCTCCTGTGCCCTGCATGGCCCCCTCTGTCCCTCTAGTGACTGGTGGGTTACTCAGAGTTGGTCTCAGGCCTCTTGTGTCACCACAGTTTCCATCAGCAGCCGCCTCTCTGCCACACCACACTCTCTGGCAACCATGCTCTGCCCTACAGTCATTCAAATAACATACACACAGATTCATCCACACATACACTGAGACACACACACACAAACGCGCACACACACACACACACGTGCACACACACACACACACACACACACACAAATACATACCCTGAAAGTCCCCTCATTCTCCCCTCTTAACATATGTGACATGTCCCCTGCTGACATGCCATTGGATTAGGAAGCTTTGATTGACAGGCGCTCTCTTGTAGTGACAGCTTCTGCTGCTGGCCCCACAGGCAGAGGGAAGGATGGGGAGAGGAGGGGGGCTAGGGGTTTGAAGGAAGAGAGAATGAACAGTGAGTGCCGATGAGCGATGCTGAGGTGCATCCGTCACTTATCTCTCTCCTGCCTCATGCTGATCGTCCTTCCTCCTCTGACTAAACCTCACCTCCCCTTTCTGTTTCCCCTCTCCACTCCCTTGTATGCAAGGCATTTAATTCGATGACTCGTCTTTGTCACGGAGTGTTAATCCACAGGCTGCTGTGACCCTGCTAGCTGTCAGATCCCGGCTAAAATGAACCTTTTCTAGCCGTCAAGCTGGCAGGAAGGCAGAGCAGGTGGGAGATGTGTTTTGACAGGAGGCATGTGTGTGAGCACACAGTTGCCTGTGTGCTTTAGCACATTTTATTAAGCCCCTACTCAATGATTTGTTAAAAAAAAGAAATAAAAATGCTGTATTGAACTTAAAGCAGAGGGAATCATAGTAGTGGCTTAGTTGTCTCTTTAAACATGCATATTGTTTCTGTGTCTTTTCCATTTAAGAAAAATCACCAAACACTAAATGAAAAACACATTGAACATTTGTGGCTTTAAAGTGGTTAAGAATTATAGGATAAAATGTTGATATTTAGTCAGGCCAAGACTTACACAGAAAAATACTTTGCAGTACCCGTAGGAAAAACTAAAGAATGAATTGTGTTTCATTATTGTTTATATGTTTTATTGACCAATTTATCAATTTCTTTTTAATCTAAAAAAGTACATTTAAAACTCTCGTTCAGTTTGTCTTAAAGCATAAAGCACTGGACATATGTGGCTGAGATGTTTAGATCAGAATGAATTCTGTCAGATTTGATTTGAGCTCTTTATCGAATGGGCCACATTTACCTTATAGCTATTTTTACCCAGTATGCTTTTGAGTATGCCATGGTGAATTTGTTGAATGTGCAGCAGGAAATTTTTAATGTGATTTGTGTTGTGATCAAATGATAGTTTAGCACTCCAGTCAGGGGATAGCCTGCAGAGGACCTAGGATAAATGGAACTGTTTCATCAATTAAACAATCTTTTTGATGGATTAGCGGAAGAAAAAAAACTTTGCTAGGGTTGTGATGTTGTCAATTTGTGCTGTGAACACACTAAAGATTTTTTGTTTGTGTCAGTGCTAGTACTAAAGTGTTTCATCCATTTCTGTTGTACTCTTCCATAGTATTTGTTGATTGACCATTTTATCAGGTTGATTGTGTGCAATTTTAAGATAATCAGCATCAGATAGCAAACATACCATTGTTAGTGTGTATCATTTTTTATGCCTAAGTCTACTGTAGAAAGAGTGCAGAACAATAAGGTGATGCAGACAAAACCATAAATGAAAGTTAAGTTCAAGCTGCTGTGCCTGTTTTCATAAATACCTTTCAGCAGATTGTATTTCAAGTGGTCTAGAAACATAAGAAATCTGCCAACTTCTGTGGACCCTGTTTTCAGGTCTTGCAAACTCTACCCCATGTCACACAGCTGTTTTCAGACATATAAGGGTGTTATTCATGACTGACCTGCTGTATGTACAGATTGTTGTCAGACTCTGGGGGCTTTCTGTGTGGAGTTTTCATGTTGTTTCTATGTCTGTGTGAGTGAATGGTGATTTATTTGTATATGTAGGCCCTGCAATGAACTGGTGACGCATCTATGGTGTGTGCCGCTTTTCCCTGTTGGTAGCTGGGAAAGCTCTGACACCCTCATGACTATCTCGAAGATTAAGTGATTCAGGAAAATGACTGAATGTCAGATGTGACTTTACTACTCCACACAGAAGCTTGAAAAAGTGCTATGAAATGCCATTAGTTCATCTGTAATTATATTTAACCTTTTGATCTAGAATGAGCAGAGAGGGATACTATTTCCCCCTTGATTTTGGCTCCTGCACCTTTAATTTCAACAATGATTTGTTTGTGTCAATAGCAAAACGAGTAACAGTATGATAACATTACGCAGTATATCACCTTTGCAGATAGCACTCGTGCCTCCCAGCAAGAAGGTCCTAGGTTTGATTCCAACACCAGTTGGTGGGTTGGACCTTTCTGTGTGGAGTTTACATATTCTTCCCATGTCTGCATGGGTTCTCTCTGGGTACTCTGGCTTCTCCCCACCATCCAAACTTCTGATTGGTTAATTAGTTAGTCTAAAGTGCCCATAGGTGTGAATGGGAGAGTGATTGGATGGTTTTCCTCTGTGTCAGCCCTGGGATGAACTGGCGACTCATCCAGGATGTACTCCACCTTTGCCCATAAGTAGCTGTGATAGGCTTCAGTGACCCTAGCAAGGATAAAGCAGGTTCAGATGATGAATGAATGAATTACCTTTGTTCTGCTCACAAAATAATATACATCAACCATTGGTAAGATCCATCCAAGTTCTTAGTCATCCATAATATTTATATTAGTATTACAGTAAGTCTTGGGAATAAAACTCAGATCTCTGCAATTTTTTACTCAGGTCTGCTGATTCCTCACACTTGACTAAATATGTTTTCACTGGTTACTAATCAAAGTGCATTGCATAAAAGTTAGTCAAATAACATAATGCAACTGTTTCTATACAACTGCAGCTCTCCGATACAATGCCCCATGTGTCAGCCAGGTCATAAAGTCACTGCTGTGAGTCTGTGTGTAGATGTGTGCGTCTGTGCCTCATATTGTCGGGTAGATAGATGTGTTGATGACAGTATTCCTCCAAAGAAATGGTGAGAGAGTGAAAGAGACAGATAGAGAGAGGACAGTCTTTGGCTGACTGCCCTCCCTTGGGGGGCAAATGGAAGGATAAAGGGGCATCCATGAAAGACATTCTGTCTGGTCTTGTCAGGAGTTGGCCAGTACTTGGCTACCTGTCACTCCTGGCTCATCTAACCCACAAACACACACTTCTCATTCTGTCTCACATCACCTTTCCGTTCAGATCACACACTCTCTCCCACCAATGACCCAACCCAAGCAGAAACAGAGATACACAGATGGACAGAAGGGTTATCAGCAGACCACAGAGGAAAATAATGAAATACAGAGTACATGACATAACTGTTTGAGTGAAATTTACATTTCTCTACTTCCCTTTGACAAATTAGCACACTTCAGATTTAGGATTTGGGAACCAGGCAATAGAAGACAGAGGGTTTGGAAGGGTTTGGTGGAAGTTCAGTCATTTTTGTGGGAACTGTATTGCTCAGCCTTATTACTATAAAACAAAATCATCCAGCCTGTAAGAGTTTTTCAGTTTTTTTTAA
>JAQQZY010000008.1:18616244-18628226 GCA_030068375.1 Ostorhinchus rueppellii
TTTGAATTAGATAGCACAACATAGAAACTGTTTTTGGATGCATTTGTTGCAAATAAATATAGTCTTTCACTTTTGATAGGCAACTTTTCCTTTTACTTTGCTGATAAGTTGAAGTGAGATGACCTATTTCGATCTTGGCTGTTTGCAATATCTGCTTAGTTGAACTTGTAGCCTCCTCCAGCTGTGCAGAGACAGCGAGGTGTTTTCCTCCTTTCATTCAACAGCATGTTGGAGTTTAGTCCTTTGATGAAAATTGTTTGAGAAATCTCATCACAGTCACTGTGTTGGCCTGGGGCAGAAACATGCCAAAAGAAGATAAATTTAACTTTCATCATAATTCAAGCAAGCCTGCTGCATTAATTCTTGCCTCTTCCATGCCATTAGCTGTGTTTTTCTGTTTCTTTCTTTTTTTTTTTTTTTTTTTTCTTGCTCTATATGTGGTTACATGTGCGAGTAAAGAAAATTTGAGGGTGCTGCTGAGTGGTAATGGTTGTGGCACCACGTGTTGGTGCGGGTGGGGGTTAAGCCTTGCGGTCTCTGTGCTGATGGTGGCATTGTGGTGGCATTTGTCAGCTTGCTTCTTCCGCTTGGGCTCCAGATTGACATCTTGTTTCTTGGCCCTGTTCTGTGGTGGGCTAAAGGTTCCCCACTGAAAAGGTCAGACACTTACTACTGTTTTCTTAACAGCATGTAACAGTTTCTTTGGGGGCCCATCAGCCCTTAACACAGGTGATGCCACAGGAAATACTCCGAGGCCTGTCACTTGGTTATACATATGTGGAGAGTATGATTTTGCAGTAATGTTTGAGACTAGAGAACCAGAAATGTGTTAACTAGTAGTTAATTTGCACAAATACATTGAATGACAACTTCTATGGAGAGAAATGCTACATGTTTTTGTTTCACAAATGTTGGTGAACCACTAAAGGTACCAAATTATTATTAAACTACAGATTTTAGAAAGGTTTTCTGTAATTTATAAATTTTCTGTTCTCTCTGTTACTTTTAAAAATGTCTGGTATTTTAAGGAGTGACTTGTCTTTTTGTGTAATAACCATTTTATTTACTTAACTAATCACATCTACCTCTGTGCACTGTGTGGAGTTGTTTGGTTTTGTTAAGCAGGTAAAATATTTTTGTGTGTCATTGTGCCTGTATGTATGCAGACACTGGCTATTAACCGAGGGGAGAGTCTGAAGATTCTGACAGTAAAGGTGAACATTCCTGACAGGGTGAAGAGTGACTTCACTAGGTGGTGCATCAACAGCAGGTCAGCCACCATTATATGCAAACACCATTACATACAGTGACAATGTGGCTGCTTCACAACACAGAAATGGAGCCATTTACTATGTGGTTTCATTGACTTTGTGTAATGTGTAGTTGGGCAGAGTATGTGAGCATGCTACTGCATACATTCTCCTTAAATGTAATGTAATTAGTGCTGAAATAAACAAATTCCCAAAAATTAAATGAAAAACATAAAAAAAAAAAAAGCAGCTGGGATAGCATGTTTTGTATGTTTTCATCAAACAGTACACAACTGAAATATTTGCACAGTTAATATTTTTAGTTTTCTGTGATTACTCAAGAAGGAAACTGAAGAAAACCTGAAGTTAATAAATTTTTGTTGCTAGATTATTCATTACAAAGAATGTCAATAAAAGATGAAAACTGTGAACTAAAAAATATCCACTTACAGTATTTTTCTACTATTTTTTTGATGCAGATGGAAGCCAAAGACATTTCTTAGAGAAGAGCTTCTTGCAATGATTAAGAACGCAATCGAAGACTCCTTTAAAAGGCTTATTCTGCCTTTCCTCACTCGGGGATACAGGTATTTTAAGACTGTGTGTTCTCTGAGGTTGGTCTTTGAGCTATTTTTTTTTGTGTGTGTGTGTTTTGTATTCGATGTATGCTTGCATTTTAGACATACAAGCTGTGGGATAATCTGCTGTCATTTTGCTCTCAACCTTAACCAGTATATACAGTATTTCCCAGAATTACAATTCAGTCTACATCTCTTCATTGAAATGTTGCTCTACTGTCTCCATCTTTTCTTTTTCTCTTGTTATTCTGTCTGCATTGTGCATTTCTGATTTTTAGGACAAAGCTGACAAATGCAGCAGAGAAAGAGTCCATTGCTATGTTTGTCCGCAATCTCCGCCAGCGTCTCTTGGTGTGTCCAGTCAGGGGGTGTGTCATCATGGGAGTGGACCCAGGCTATAAACACGGCTGTAAACTGGCTATCCTCTCTCCCACAAGTAAGTGAGCATAATGTGACCTCCTCACTTAAGTAAATCCTGTCATTCTCCGGTAAAGGGAACATATCAGTTGTGCAGTAATCTGAAAGTGCATAGATGTGCAGGCTGCTGGGGTTCATGAAACCCCTAGCCTAGTGCACTACTTTATTTTGCCTACAATTCTCCTGAAAGTATTAATTTAAAGTAGCTAATGACTTGATGTAGACTGATATATCAACCAGTTAATATATTGATTTTTTTTTTTTCAATATTGGCCTCAATTTTTTTTGAAAGCCAATATTTGGTCAGTAGTAAAAATGTTAGTGGGCAGCACCTGAAGTTCTATAAATGTTAAAAGAGTACTATGTGTACATGTAGTAATCATTTCATTTATATTGCTGCAGAAAAATTTTAATTATCTGACTGTTTCCAATGTATTTTACAGTCAGTGTGCTTAAAAAAACAAACAAATCAGCCTTAGATATCGGCCATCAGCTGACCAATTTTTAAAACATCGGCATTAGAAAAAACCATGCGTCGACCTCTACCAATGAGATTAAAAGCATACAGATGTAGTTTCAACATATTTTTTTTTTAAGCCAGACTTTCAGTTTTTGAAAACTTCAGATATGTGGATCTGTTGAACATGACACTATCCACAAGTTTTTATTTGTCGTATTACTCAGCTAAAAGAAAATTAATTATTTCCAGTTTGTATAATAGTATGATATCTTAATTGAATGGAACTAAAGAGCCTAATGAGTACATCAAAGTAGTGGTAGAGCAAAACACAGAAAAAATAGTCACCAGTAGTCTTCATTATGTTACATTTATTAACATTGTGCTGTATTAGTTGTGTTTTCATTTTAGAGGTCACCATGCAACCAGGTGCCACCATCTTGTGTCTCTGGCATTATCCACACAGCTTCATTGTCTTCATTTGCATTTGTCCACATGGTTTATTTGTGTGTGTGTGTGTGTGTGTGTGTGTGTGTGTGTGTGTGTGTGTGTGTGTGTGTGTGTGTGTGTGTGTGTTTGTTTTTGTCTTTAGTATATATACCAGTATGTCACTCAGTTGGTGGTGTTTCACACTGTTCATGACTACGTATCTCCCTTTGTGTGACTGATTGTGCAGCCACAAGTCACCTCGACACAGTTCCAACAGATAGCAACAGACAGGGTACAGATCAGGTGACCGATCCACCACAGTGGTCACTGTTGTGAGCACTCATTCTGTGTCACTTTGTCTATTTAGATCTTGACTGAATTCTAGGGAAGCTGAGATCATAGGAAGGTACACTATTGTGTTTCACCCAGTGCAGATGTGAAGCTCATACATTTTTCACCTAAGGCAATCTTGCAGTAAAAGGGAATCTGACTGAAATAATTAATTTGTGTAATGTAGATTGTTGATGTATAGATGTATAGACCTAGATTTTACATCTATTGATTTAAAGAAAAAACTCACCTGTCCCTGTCCCTCCATCTCTTTCTATTTTTTCTCCTTCTGTCTTCTTTAATTTTTTTTTCAATATATTAGGTCAAATTCTCCACACTGATGTTGTTTACCTGCACAACTCAGGACGGCAAAGAGAAGCAGAGAAACTGCGCCACCTTCTGCTCAAATATGGGTATAGCTGCTGCAGTGTTATATCTAAAATTCTCACAGTTATTGAAGTGTATCTCAGTCGAAACTATAATATATATTTTTTTCTCTCAATGTCCTCATTAGATGCAATAGGGTTGTGATTGGCAACGGGACGGCGTGCAGGGAGACGGAGTCCTTCTTTTCTGATCTCATCTCCAGGCACTATTTCCATCCACTTGAAGTGACCTACTGGTAAGAAATGTCTCAATCCAGAAGTATACCAGGATCTAAATTTTTTTTAAAATGGATGTTTACTCACTGATATCCAGGGGCAGACTTGTGACTTCTGTGGTGCAGTTAAATACTATTTTAGTGGACCAACAGAATTTAAATTTTTCCCTGTCGGCAAGAAGCCTTGCTGAGCAGATTGTTATAGTAATGAATACTGACAGTGTCTTTGACAATGTTTGTAAAGACGCGTTAAAAAAATGTTAGAATAAAGAAAGGCATTTACCCGATATGAGAAATAATGACTCAATATCTGAACTTTTGGTCTCACTATAGAAGTAAAATTGGAATGTGAAGAATATATGGAGGGTAAGTGTACAGATGAGGAATGGTGAAAAGTAAAGGATGGAAGAAAAATGTATAAAGGAGTGAGAAAACCGGCCACAGATGGAGAGAAAGACTTAATAGGAATGTGTCCCTCAAGCACATATTGTCTATTAAGGCCATCTGGACTTTGTTTCACTTAGGTCCAATTAAAGAGACGTTTTGTGGTTCATGTTGTGTCTGTAACTAAGCCCAGGCCACACTTCAGAATACAACTGCACAGAACCTGGATCCAAACATAATAACCACTGGCTTCTCCTTGCTTCGGCTCTTTCTCTCCATGCTCTCAGTTCCATGTGTGTTTGTTGACTTGAGGTTAGTGTTGGGATTGGGAACACAGCCTAAAAAGATTCTGAACAGTCTGCCTAATGTGTCTGTGTGAATATGTGTATGCTTGCATATTAGATTTTTCTCAGTGTCTTTGTGTATGTTGATCTGTTACACATTCATTCACACACAGACCTCATACCTTTCTTGTAATAGCCCATTTTCTGTCTATTTTCCAGAGCAAAAACAGTCAAAGTAAGGTGTTTATTGAGTTAACTTTCACTTGATTATTTTCAGACAGACATTTTTTCTTTTATGCAGGCATAAGTACATCCAGAACACCAAAATTTAACATCTTGATATAATGTCTCTCTTGTTCATTCTTTTGCTGGAGGTGCTGGCATTTATGCTTTTATAACACATAAGAATGTTGGTCTGCTTTTTGATGTGGTGCTGCCAGACCGTCTAATATCACCTGATATGATTAACTTTATTTTTGCAGCGCGCATGCATGTGATAATGGTTTGCCTTTTCCTTAATAGGGTTTAAGAAATAAAGGCTCCTGCAAGTGCATGAACTTTGGAAGACCAGAGAGACATTAGCCAAAGAAATATGGTTGTTGTTATCCATTCTTCTGGTCTGTAGGCTAACTTTAGATTACTTCAGAATCGTGGACATTGAGGATAAATAAATTAGTAGGTGTCTGTCTCAAATTTTTTTCTTGTTTGGTCTGTACTTTTTGTTTCTTTTCTTCCCTTGTACTGTCTTTGTTCTTCTTGTCTGTCCTCTCTTCTCTTTCTAAATATGCCACTGTGATTTTGAGTGCAAGTTTGCAGTAAGTTGTTCTTTTTCAACTTGCTTTTGCTGATTTATTAGAAATATAAGTAACCCAACATTAGCATCAGTATAAGCTTCTAATTCTGATACTCACTCTCTTTTGGTGTGCCCTCTCAAAGGATGCTACAATACACTGACTTTCCACAGTAACATCTAATGATAACACTTACATAGCTGCTAAATGAGTATCACCACTTGAATTGCTTTATTTTTTTTTAAGCTGGATGAAAACTGAGTTGAGCCTTAACAAATGAGCCTTAATTTGTCCTATTATTCAAGCACAGTGAAAATGTCCACTTACAGATGATGATGTCAGCACAGTGGACAATGACTGGTGGTTGGAGGGAATTATGACTATCTTTCTCCCCTGCTGTTTGGCCTCCAACTGACCCCAACCAGCCATCAGAAAAAAAACTAATTACTCTTGCAACTAAGATGATGGCATTGATGGAGAATAGCTATGTATACATTGGAAACAGCAAGGGGTTACAGCGCTTGCTGTGATTGTCCTCAGTATAATTAACTGACCCACTTTTTGATCTATATGTATTACTGTTTGTCAGCTGGCCATATGGACACCTAGTTTCTTGTGGGATTTGCAACCCTTATATTCCATGTGGTAAACCTGTGATATATCCTCTCCACCACCAGACTGCTGCTTTAGAATGGTCCTGTATTACCAACATAGCAGAATATCCAAGTGATTTTGGGATTCATACTCCATTAACTTTGTGTCCTTGTGGAAAATACAGGCGTGGAGTAAACTTTCCTACCTCTATCATTTGGAGGGTTAATTGTTTGCTCTACGTTCATCCTTAAGTCTTGGAAGCATTTTATGTCACTCAAGGTCATTTGCCAACCCAGCGATTATTATCCAACTATCCAAGGAGAAGAAAATAGACAATTCTGATTTAGGATGCCAAAAATTGCACCCCAGAATAAATCCTTAATCCTCTGAAGAGAGCACAGCTGCGCATCAGCTGTTTTAGTTTTAGGGACCACATCCACACTCATTTTGGTGGCACCGCACAATCAGGAAGTGAACATATTCACATAGAAAGTAAATACAGATGAAGACAATTTCAATAAATGTTGACATGAACAGCAGAATATTGACATTTTTGCTAAAATGCATAATATGTTTTTCCAAAAATATATATGTTCTGTACCACTCTTTAACAGTGGGTAATTTTAAGCATGTCTCCTTTTGATCAGCTACCACTGTTACGATACTGCTTTCCAATATGGTATTACTTTTTTGTTCTTTTTTGTGCTTCTTTTTAGGTCATTGTTGTAAATTGAGCACAGAATTTAAAAAAATGTTCTCATAAGTAGCATGATTGGTTAATATACAGTATATACATACAGACAACGCTTTATTATCTCATTATATAATTATCACAATACACGTGTTAAAAGTGATGATTGTTTTCTTTTGCAATAATTTTTTGTTCATATTCATTTAACATTCAGAGCATGCTATATATCATGTACAGTACATGTAGAAGTCTAGAACTGATTTTGACAGTACTTGTGCTTCTGTAGACCTCTCCTCTCCGCCTTGACAGTGCAGTAGTTCATTAGGAACCTCAGCCTCATTTGCACCGTCTGCTTCCTGTCTCCCTGTGAGCCTTCATTGTGTCAGCACTCCACAACCCCCCACCATACTCCACCCTTTCTTCTCCCACCCTCTTGTCTCTCTCTCTTCGTCCTTCTGCCTCAGTGCTCAGCTGGAATGACAGCCAGAAATGGCAGCCTGCGGGACATCCCTAGTTGTATTTTGTCTGTGTGTGTCCATGCAAGTTGGAGTGGCGTAGCTGGGTTTGAAAGGACCCGTCATACTCCTTGAGCTGCCTCTTTTGTAATATCAATAGAGTCTGTCCTTCCCCAAATATAGCCAAACAAGGGCTACATACTGTATATGTATATACATGTATCTGTCATTTATCTGGTATAAGATGATATGTGGGTGCATTTAAATGAAAAGATTGAAATTCAGGGCAGGAACGGGCTTGTTATTATTTTTACTTGCTGGATCATTTCCTGAAAAATATCTTTATATACCTGTGGAAGAAAATTGGTCAGTGAAAGTAATAGGGATTGACGTGTCTATTTACTTTCTTATTTATCCAAATAATAATCCTAATCTATGTGAGTGAAATTTTTTTTAGAGGCGCAGTACTGATAATTTAGATTTTTCTATATAATCCAATAATTGCATATTCTAACGACTGCAGCGGAAAGGGAAATCATGTTTTTATGAGCCTAAAAAATAGTTCACAATACACAATGTAATGGAATTACAATGACACCCAAGAATACTGGTTAGACCAACTAATTAATAATGTAATGTCCGTTTGCTGTATACACTTACCAGATATAAAATTAATGTTACTTTATTTCAAACGTTGACACAGATTATTTAACTGTAAATGACTGAGTATTGACACTAATTTTATAGCATTATATGCAACTTTTCCCCAGCTTTCATTCCATGTGTCTTTGCCCAGTGAGGAACAAACGGCTGAGTTTGAATGTTCTTTTATCTGTTTATTAGCTTTGCTGCACAGTTATTTTACATAATTAAGCTTGAACAGTGTTTCTGTAAATGACCAGTACCCTGCAGGACATTATACAGCATGGGGTATTAAGCAGTTGACAAGGTTTGTCTGTACCTGTGATGGCCCCCACTGAATGCACATTAGGTTATTTGCCATACAGCTGTGGTCAGATAATTTAATGGCTTACTGCTGAGCACATGTTTGACATTTTATTTTTGCAGACCCACTCTCTACATATCTGACTTGTGTTAATTGTTTTCAAGTTGGAGATGGTGTAAGCCTATATATGTATATCAAGTACGGTATGAGGGGGGGAAATGTGTCTTCTCTGATTGTCAGGTTATTGGTAGTAACACCTGCTGCTAGCCTGAATGCCACCCACTGTTGTGTGTGTGTGTGTGTGTGTGTGTGTATTTCTTCTGGCTCCTTGACAGGCCAGTACAGCATGACCTTGTCTGTCATTGTGCTTTAGCTCTGACTGGTAGTGCATGCAGGCTTTGTCAAAGCTCATAAGACAGCCCTTACAGTGTTCAGCACCAGGCAGACAGATGTCTATGTGGGACTGAGTGTGCATCTGTGTGTGTGGTTTGCAGTAGTTTTTTTTTTTTTTTTTTTTGGTGAGGTGGAGTGTTCTGTGTCACCCCTGGGAGCTGGTGTTTCTGGGTTGGTAGAGGAGAGGACACACGACATTGTAAATTTACCATTCTAGTTTACTGCGCGAAGATATAGCTAGTAGTTGAGGTCATTAACTACTCTCTTGTACTACCATTGTCACAGTTTTTGACCTCATGGCATTCCTGGTGTGGAATGAATTTACTTTAAGTTGACATTTTGGTGCTTTAATGCAAGCTGTCAGTCACTATTTTGGAGTAAATGTACGTTGATCTTTGGGTTTATTTATTTATCTGTTGGAGTTAAGGAGGTGGATTTGTATTTTTCCTAGTTATAACATATGTGATTAAAGAAGATCTGAAAAAAATGATTATCTAAAGAACAGAAATTATTTGTTAAGAGTATTTTTGCAAGCCTGCAGTCAAATGATGGTCGTTTCATGAGAGTATTACAGTAGCAGTATATGGTATAAGGTTAAGGAGATGCTTGATTAATTGAATTGTATTAATATACACTCAATACATACGTACACAGTCATGAGTTGAAATAGCCGCTTAAGGCAATGACATCCAATTTCTTATCCACTTGTTTTGTTTTTCCTGAAGGCAATGAGATGACCGCCCCCATTACTCATTTTATTCACGCAAACACACATAGTGGCTCATCCATGTCATTTCTGTGTAGGGAGTCATGAAAGAATTATATGCAGTGCATATGACAGTTATTTATTTTTTTTAATATGTTGTTTATATTAACTGTTAGGGCACTAAACCATTGCAGGACTATCTTACGAGGATTGTTTATTTTAATCTGCTGAGTAAAACAGAATCCAGATATAAGTGACAGTCCAACAAGCCATCTGAAAAACATGAACTGTTTATTAGAAAAAAATATGTATTAACTGTTATCTGTACTGTAGTATTGTCTGTGTTGTGGTTTGGATTTGGTTAATTGTACTAGACTTTGGTATTGACAGGACATTTTGTAGAATTGGTATAGGTGGCATGTAGTTCCAATAACTGTCTTATGACTATAATATTATATAGCCTTTTGTGCTAGAATTATTGTCTTTGAGGTAATATAATGGCTAAAAAATTAAGTTGCATGTAGAATTGCTTCTATTTCTTTGATTTGTTGCCATATTCAATAATTAATTTGAATTTGATGTGCAGTGATCCACTTTGATTTATGTATATTATGCAGTTTCTTATAAAGTCGGGTTAATGTTTTTTTTTTTTGTTTTTTTTTCTCACTTGGACAATATTGTCTGATCTATTACCTGTGTTACTTCCTGTCTTAACTTATATCTGGCTTTAAAAATCCAATGTAATGGTTGACCTCTAATATGTACAAATTTCAAGATGTATCCCCTCTGTTAAGTACAAGATTATCTGGCTGTCTCCTGTAGTTTAAGGAATTGTCTCTTTTTTTGTTTCTTACCGAAGCTCTTTAAAGTGGTCAGACCCCATACGTGTGCTTGTCAGCCCTGCCTGAAATACTAGTATACTTAGTCCTTGACTGTCTTGCCCTGTAGGTTACTCCTGTTGGGATGAGATCATTATTACTGGCTAGCTGAGGGACCTGGAGGTCAATAATGGAGACTGTATTTATGACTATGTGTGGGTGCGGCTGTGTGTATCCTCTATCATGTCCTGTGTCCAGGCATGCTCCCAGGGCCAAGCCAGTGAGTGATGAACATACAGTGGCAGGACCAGTGATGACGGAGCAAGATCCAGGCACTCAGGCCTCAGTGAAGGTTTAATGGCCGGGTAGAGGGACAGATGGATTTAGAGGCATGGAAAAGGCTCATCCTGACTGTGAGGTGTATCATAGTTTCTGACTAAAAAGAAAGCCTGTAGTTACATGGCATCATCGTGAGTCTGGTTAGAATGTGTAACATTTATTATAGTGTTTCTTGACAATAAACTGGTGTTAATTGAAAATCATGATACACTCTGTTTTGTGTTAGCATGTGGCTCTGCACAGAAAGATGGGCTATTGGTCTGAGGACCTGGCATTCACAGGTGGCAAAGGCTGCATTTATCTCAGACTTATCCGTATCACCCACAGCTCCTCATCAGGAGCCTTTACTGGTGGCCAGCCTCTGCTCCCTCTCTCCCCTCCTTTCTCCACACCCATGCCATCTTCCCTTAGGCTTTCACTGTTCCTTGCCATGGTCCTGCGCGTGACATGTGTGATGAGTCTGTGTGACATACCATGTGTGTGTTTGTGGTGTATGTGTGTATGTGTTTGTGCATGACATAAGTGCAGGCCTTTCCTGCTACCAGATTGACATGAGTGTCTGTGAGGCTTTGCTCTTTTCAGACGTGCCTCACACTGGCAGTTGGAGTTTATGCGTGTGTGCGTGTGCCTGCCTGCCTTCTAGCGCCTTACTAGAGACTGACGGCCCCTGACACCTGCCATTTGGACGCTTTTCTCTGTGAAAAATGTCATCGTCTTCAGACCCGACGTGTGCCTGTGTGTGTCTGTGTGCCTGTGTGTGAGAGAGTTGGTGCGTCCCTCAATTTGCCTCCCTGAGGTCAAGCTTTGCAGCTGACTGAACAATAGACCCAAGCTGTTTGAGCAGCTGGGACAGAGAAACTTATGTGTGTGTGTGTGTGTGTGTGTGTGTGTGTGTGTGTGTGTGTGTGTGTGTGTGTGTGTGTGTGTGTGTGTGTGTATTTTGAATGAACGTGTTTTGGGGAGATAAACTTCAACATCACAGCTCCTTCTAAAATGAGGCCAGTCCATTATGACTGCACCGTACATCACACAATGAAAGGAAAAGACTGAACTCAGTTTATCCATCAAAAGTTGGGGTGCACTGATTGCCCACCTTCTAGTCTTATAGTGTCCAACTTTAAGAGTTCAAAAAGACATTTTTCTCATAACTGTTTAGAATTGTAGTGTATATTAAAAGTAGGTCATATATATACAAAATGCTGTGATCCTGATACTGACAATGATATGGGCTTGTGATGTCATAATTCTGAATGGACATAATCTTTATTTTTATGTGATTGTTATTATTACTTTTTTTTTCATTACCATCATATTGTGCATATGGAGATATGTAATCTATATAAATACAGCTAAAAAAAATGGAAAAGAAACTCATTGAAGTGTATTGAAATGTATACAATATATTGTACTGATAAAGAAAAATTAATAAAATTAAGTTTAAAAAAAAAAAGTAGGTCATATAAGTTAATGTACTGTTGCTCTCCATTAGGCTCTTCTAGGCGTCTGGGGGGGGGGGGGG
>JAQQZY010000008.1:18639715-18653179 GCA_030068375.1 Ostorhinchus rueppellii
TATATATATGTATATATATGTATATATATATGTATATATATGTGTGTGTATACGTGTGTATATATATATATATATATGTATGTGTGTGTGTGTAGCATGAGAGAAGTCATGCAAAGTTTGGCTCCAGTTGGTCCTTCAACTGTAATATTGACTGTCCCAAACAATCCTGAACACAAAGATGATGAGAAGTTTGACTGTATAAATCCACAATTGGGTGCTACATAGATTTGTCTCTTCACAATGGTTTTCAACAATTATTTTCTAATATGAATATTTACCAACAAATCTCTGAAATTCCTTTACACTGACATTCAAGCTTTGCATGTAGTAATGAGTGAGGACTGACCTTAATTAGTGGGTTACTCTGTGAAAAAAGAATGAAAAGCAGTCAAATTTTGCCTAATTTGCAAGACGTACAATATGTTCATGTTCCAATGTGAATACAATAAGGTGAAACCAAATGCCAGTTAATCACTAGAGTTACGCTCACCATAATTTACTGCCCTGTGGCTCTTGCAGCCATTGTGGCTCCAGCCTGGTTTCAGTTGCCATTCTCCAAGTCCCTTCACACATAAATGGTATGTCTGTCTGTTATCAGCCCAAAGAAGACCAAAGCAATCATTGTCAGTCACCACTTTAGCTTCCAGCAGTTGACCCCCCCGTCTTTCAAGCTGTTGGTTTCACTGTATTTATAAACTGTGGCTTTCACTTATATCTCTCATGTTACAAATAAAACCATTGTGTGCTTTGATATCACAGAGAAGGACCTTATTGTGCTACTGTTATTGTTGTTAACTGTGCATGGACAATAATTCATTTTTAAATGACGTAACCATCAATAAAATTTGACATGATTTTCTTGTCTACATTTCTCTCTTCCTCTGCATTTCTCACCTCTTTGTTTTTCTCTATCCCTGCCTGATTGACATGGTATTTCAGCAACATTTAAGTACTCAAGGTGTAGACAGAAGCACTTTGTTTCTGCGTTTTGGTTGGCTAGCCTCAGCTGGTTTCTGGCCAATCCAGACATGATTTTGACACACAGGGATCCAGACCATTGGCTCTTAATGACTTTGAGGTTTTGGGGTTCGGGCTTGGCATTAGGGAATGGGGATATTGGGGTAGTTTTAAAACTGGGCGGCAGTCTATGTCTTTGAAATGAGTTAAAGTTGTGCTAGTTTTTAAGCTTCTGTTTTATGCCTAGAAATTCTAGTGATACTGTGCCATTGTGAGTTTTCTTCCTCATTTAGTTTTTTGCCTCTCCGTCACTGACCTCAACCCCAAGTAGTTATGTTTATTAAACTGATAAGAAGACAGTATTCCAAACAAAAAGGGGATTGACGGATTGAGGAATAGATGGAAAGATACGGGAGGACATGCTTCATTGGAGCAGTTAGAGCCACTGTAAACTGAGAAGGGCACTCTAAGGGCCTCTGCTCTCTGGATAACATGACAGACTGCACATACTAGACTGTGTTATGTGTTCAGTAGAGCAGAGTTTTCTGTAACTGTAATGATTCTTCATCCTGGCACATTACACCTCTACCATCCCTGTCTGCTATTTTAACTAGTTAGGTGTCTTTGATTTTCTTTTTAACCTAGATTACCTGTTCTTCTAAGCCTCTCTCCAATGCCTTAAATTCACCAACAAATGCAAAAACCAAAACGCGCGCTTATAATTTTAAAATGCCTTTATTAATTATGGCATGTCTCAATGGACCTCACTGAGCCTCACCACATTTCAGCAAGCTGGCCTTCATCAGGGGGAAGGAATTGTTTGTGAGGTTAATTGAGATGTGCCATAATTAATAAGGGCATTTTAAAATTATAAGAGAGTGCCTTGGTTTTCATACTTTTTTGTGCATTGATGGTCCCTTCACAAAAGAGCACCTAATTTTTCATTACTGTTTTCCATTACTGCCTGGAGGTCCATGAAGCGTTTCTCTTTGCCGTTCGTTTAATCTTAATTTCACCTTTTAAAATGAATTTCTTATGATCTTAAAATGGAATTCTGATTTTGTCTTGAACTCCAAAAGAAATATTATCAATTAAAGCTAATTCTTTAGTTATTTACCAGGAATTACATGAATTATGCTACAGGATATAATCTTAACAAATTAATAATTTAAATAAAATAATTTTCTAGAAGAGGGTTTTCTTTCAGAATCTTTAGAAATAGAACCTGACAACAAATATGTATCAACTGGATTAATGCATCTGCATGTTCTATTAAAATACCTCTTTTTTTCCCCTGCTTTTGCAAATAGTTTAAATATTGCATTCATTTTCACATACACCAACAATATTTCCTTTCTTGTCTTACCACCTTTATGCCAGAAATGCTGGTGCATACCTCAGTGCGCACTTGTGTGTGTATTTGTGTTACACTAGCTCCGATCTTCTTGTCCTGGTCCCACCTCTATAAGGTTTCAATAAGAATGTGAGAACACATTCACTGCAGTTTTACTGCAGGTTAAAACTCACACTACCTCACACACCTCCACCTTTCTCATGTGAAAACATTCTTCCCCGGTGTGACATTACAGGTGATTTCCTCTCTCTCTACTTTTGATTGTCATTGTTTGCCTCTGCCTCTCCATATCCACTCACCGGAAATCATAAATCTATCAGTCCTCATTTCATTTGAGCTCATTGTTTGGAATGATATTTTTATTGTCTCTAAAGTGCCTTAAGGTGAAGTGCTGCTCTGTGAGAATCAGTTACCAGAGGTGCTGTGCTGAGGGATTTTGCTCTTTCTTAGTCTGTCATCATCTGCATCTCCCTCTCTGCAATGCTTTAGACATACTGTAGTATTTTCATCTTTTTTCATGGAGGCTAGGACATATGCTTAGTTGTCTATATTTTTTGATCAATCATGATTTCCTGCTATGATGGTGTTAGAGCTAGATATAGAGCAACTACAACCCAAATTCCCAAAAAGTTGAGATGCTGCATAAAATGTAATGTCTGAATCCATATTTAATTTACAATAGAACATAGAAGACATATCAGTATTTAAGCTGAGAAAAAATATAGTTTACCCCAAATCAAAATTGGTAATTTTCAATATAATGATAAAATTATAAGAACAACCTATCCTAAAAGACAAAAATCTGGAAGGACAATTTGCCATTAATTACATAATGAGATTAAGGGGCATCAAGTAAATACCATGATTGTGTTTAAAGACAGCAGAGCAGTCTCTCAATAGTAAAGCTGAACAGAGGTTCAACAAACTTTACAAATTATAGAACAATTTCAGACTATTCAATTTCCACAATATATAATTCTGAAGATATTAAATATTTCATCATCTACATTACATATTATAATCAAATGATTTTGAGAATCAGGAGAAATCCCATAGTGCTGAGAACAAGGCCAAAAACTAATACATCATCCTTTGGCCCTCAGGTAGCACTGCATTAAAAAACAAGCATGATTCTGTAATAAAAATTACTGCAGGGGGTCAGAAAAAACTCCAGAAAGTATAGTGAACACGGTTTACGGAGTCCTCCATAGATGCTGGCTGAAACTCGACTGTGATAACATCATGAACATGAGCCAGAAACAAAGCCGTCTTCTCGGAGTCAAAGCTTATTTAAAATGGGCATAGACCGTGTGAGAACACTGTTCGGTGATCAGATGTTTCCAAATTTGACTTTTTTTTTTTTTTTTTTTTTAAACCACGGGCAATGTTTCCTCCAGACTAAAGAAGAGAGGGACCATGCAGCCTGTTATCAACACTCAGCTCAAAATCCTGCATCTTTGATGGTATGGGGGTGCATTAGTGGCTATGAAATGTGCAGTTTGCACATCTGGGAAGGCATCATTTGTGCAGAGGTTTATACAGGTTTTAGAGCAACATATGTTCACATGTATCCAATGAAGTCTTTTTAGTCTCATTATATCAACAAGATTAAACTCTATAAGCCAGAGAAAACTACAGGAAAATGGTTTGGTTGTAACTTGACTAGATTTTGTAAGAGGTGAGAAAATTGTGATTCAGTTGGTGAATTGTGAGTCTACCCCAAAAGACTGTTATGATCACCAACACCCAATTACTCTGAAAAATGGACTGCACTAATATAGCACATTTTCTACACCTTCATGGTCCCCAAAGCACTTTACAAAGCCACAGCTATATCCATTCACGCACATACTCATACACTAGTAGGTGGCTGCTGCCATGCCCTAGTGGGAGCAGTTTAGTGTTCAGTATCTTGGACAAGGACATTTCAACATGTGAACAGGATTTGAACCGCCAACCTTTCAGTCATTGGATGACTCTCTTTGCCAACTGAGCCACAGCCACATGTAAAATGTCTAGCAGTTGAAGATTTTTTTTATTGTAAGTGGAAAAATGATGTGTAATGATGTATGATTAAAGGATAGCAATAAAGGTCCAAAAAAGTACATCATTCCCATACTCTCCCCTTTCTATTCTATATGTGGAGATTAGCTATAAGTGACATGCTCCAGTAATTTTGGTGAAACAATAGTTCAAAGCCGACTCTGTCTATTTAATGACCAAGCAAATATTGTACCAGATCGTAATCAATGATAGACTAAGCTAACTTATTGGAATGTCGCAACTTAATCAAGCTTTTCCATCATCTGTCCTGTGCTGCTGCATATTTCAGTCAAACATACGTCTGGCTCCCTCTCTGTCCTCATCTGTCCTGTTATTGTAGACAGAGAGGGGCATGTTAGAAGCTGACGATGTTGTTATCTGTTTACAAGCTAGTGTTTGTTCAGCGCTTGATCATGTTACAGACTAACCCATGCTAGTCTCTGTCACATTCACACACCACACACAAATACACTCAGCTCAACAGTAGTCTAGTTTAGAGTGTCAGTTAATCTCAGCAGTTGCTCAGCTTTTACGGTATCCAACTGAACTCTTTGATTTTCAGCCCAGAGGCGTTCTGTCTGTCTGTGGACAACTGCACTACATCCCTAATCCTTATTAGGAAAAGATTCTTCTCATTTTTGAAAGCATGTCCATCCTAATTGTTGAATGTCTTGGGGTTTAAAGGGTGTGAAGAGTTCAGTGATAGATTTTTGGCAGCACATTAATGAGAACACAGTTAGGAAGATTATTGACAAGCCAAACTAAACATTCTCTCTTTCCTACACTGTGGTCCCTCTGTTAGTCATGTTTTTCTGTGTCTGGTTTCTGCTTCATTTTATTGTTGCACAATCTATCAGTATTTATTTGTTTTTATATTCTCAAGTTATTTCCTTTATAATAAAGGCTCTGAGAGGACAGCATTGTGGTATATTCTATGGATAGAATTATTGTATGTTAACATTTCACTGTTGTCTGGCTTTAACCTTCTATGTCCAAAACCAACAAATAAAAGCTGGGTGGAGTTTAAAGGTTTTTCCAATAATTTGAGGATATGTCATGTTAGGAGATTTATTCATAATTTTGGTTAAATGTTTGTAAATGTATGAGGTGAATAATAGTACTGAGTGAGGGGGGGGGGATAAATATGTAATATGCAGTACCACAAATTACCATTTTTTTTAACCTGTAAAAGAATCAGATGCCCTCCTAAGTTTTTCCTGTTTTCCTCTCTGACATATTGTTTGTATGTTTCTGTGGTTTTCATTAAATTTGTGCAGCATGATGTATCAGCTTCAGCCCTGAAGGCGGCGCTGGATGGGGTGGTTCAGGAGTGTGTGAGCTTTGTGGGGGTGGACGTCAACATCTGCTCTGAGACTCTGATGAGGTAGACAATACAGAAATACATGGTTTTTCTGTACTTGCACACACAAACGAACTTTCTCATGGAGATGAACAGACACGGATGTATGCAGTGAAGTACAGCCTAGACCTCTGACATACTTTCCCTCACCAGTCACAACATGGCAAAGCTTCATTCTCACTCATGCACTTGAGCACACACAAACACACTAGGCTGCCAGCTTTCTGTTTAGACTTATGCTTCACACCCTGGTCTTATGTACCAAGTTGACTAGAACCAACAGAGTGGGATTAGGTAAAGTAGACACCTGTCGAGTACACATTCGCACATCACTCACAGACCTAAAAACTTACACAGAAGAAAAGAAAATGCCCATATCCGTGTGTCTTCTGCATACCATTAGACAACAGAAGTTGTTATATTTTTGCATACATGCACTGCACATTAAGTTAACATACTTGATGCATATGAAGCAGCAGGTACTGGGTAGCATGCTTCAATGCCAGTCAGATTCAGGTCTTATAAAAACTAATTAATATGCCCAGCTGGGCTCACAAAGGGTTAAGAGCATTTCCAACTCCAGCCTGGGTGTACAACATAACTCCCCATACAGTAAATTGCAACCAAATAAATGGCCACAACAGAGAATTTCAGTTTCCACAATGTATTACACAAAGGCACTACAAAACCTCCATAGTGCCAAAAATCAAAAATACAGGTGCATCTGAAAAATAACTATATTGTGGGAAAGTTAATTTATCAGAAAAAGTCATTTAGATTGCTCAAAGTATGATGCATGCTAAGTTGAATACATCCAAAGTGAAATATTTCAGGCATTCTTACAGTTTAAGAAAATAAAAAATCAGTAACCTAGTAAAATGTTGCAATTTTTCATCAAGATTAATCAAATTATTTATTTAAAATGCATTAATGCTGAACCTCTGAAAACAATTTTTATTCATACATTTAGTCAGGTCTCCTTTTACATAGACTACTGCATCAGTGCAGTGTAGTGTGGATGTGACCAACCTGTGGCACTGCTTAGGTGTTACTGAAGCCATGGTTGATTTGATAGCCACCGTCCGTTCATCTGAATTAGAGCTGGCCAATAAACCACAGTAACTAATTAATTTTGATTTAAATTTGGAGTCATTATTTATAGGTTATTATGTTATTATTTTCCTTACACAATGAGTACACATAGACACATATGACCTTACAAAGTGAAAGTGCAATATAAGACGCTTTACTTATTCCTCTAAGTGTCCCGCTGTTATGCAGCTCATTTTCCTTTTCCCTATCTTGGGAAACTTTAATTTGAGGGGGAGGATATTTGTTTAAGGGGGCATACCCCCCCCCCCCCCGAACCAGGCATGGATTGGCCGAATCTCGTGATGAAATTTGATCCAGTTTTTCTAAAAAAAAAAAATGCCAGATTGGCAGGCGATACTGGTCAGGACATCCCTAATTTATACTGCATAAACAGTGAATTACTCAAACTTCAAATGAAATATTCCATCAGCTAAGTTTAGAATATATAGAATATATACAGATTTCACCTGACAAAAGTGACAAAAATATTCAACCTTTTTAAAATACTATAATTTTTTGAGGTGCACCAGGACAGTTCAGCAAATCACAATTAAATGTAAAGACAGACTTCTACATCCTGAGTCACTCTCAGGTTTTAGTCTGGTAGGAGTCACTTACTCCAGGTGAAAAATTTCTTGTGCCAGCCTTGTTTGTCACACTCACTATTAGGCAAAGAAATAGTTCCAGTGTTATGTTTTTGATGGGTAGTTATGGTTGACTGACCCTGGGGAAAACTGACAGGGCAGTGAATGGAGAGGTGATGGGAGGGCTCTGGGGCAAGATGGGAATTAGTGCTTTGGGTGAGTTGGGCAGTTGGCAGATGTACATGGATGGAAAATAGCAGACTGGATGACGCGTTGTCTCAGATGGACAAGCTACAGCAGACTGGGGCAAACTACCCTCTTCCTCATCCAAATGCCAGTAGGTGAGCAGTGCCATATTATTTTAAGCCCAGTGATAGCCAGCAGGGGGGTTGTGTTGTTGTCACATATGACAGTGTAACATTAAAGGCACTGATCGGTGCCACACGTACATTTCCAGTAGAAACAAACAGTATGAAATGAAGTCGGTGAAGGTATGAAATGAACTGGCATCAGCTGCAGGGCAGGCATCAGATCATCTATTTACTTGTCTGCCTTGCAAGTGAGCTTTTTTCCATCCATGCCAAGAGTTTTGCTTCAAATACACACATGGGTAAGCACACGCAAATGTGTTGATGACTGAAGTATTATATAGAGTGTTGACATAGCAGTGTTGGAGAGTGACTGACGTACTGTGGACAAGAGCAGAGCTAATTACTTTTCAAATCACCTCTTGTAGTCGGTCTGCCAAAAGTGGGCAACCTGCAAAAACTTGGCCTGTGTGTTCCCTTTGCTCATTTAAATGCAACTCATTACACACAAACTTCCCTTTTAATTGGAAAATAATAGGAGTGATTACTACACTATGTAAAGTGAATGTACAGTAATAGTACTGTAAATGTAACTTTAACTTTAATTGTTTTTTCCCCCAGGCATGTAGCAGGACTAAACGCTGGCAGAGCTCGAAGTATTGCAGAGTGGAGGGAACAGAGTGGACCTTTCACAAACAGAGAGCAACTCAAACTGGTCAAAGGCATGGGACCAAAGTCCTACCAACAGTGTGCAGGCTTCATTAGAATCAATCCTCAAACCTTTGACAGGTACATATTTAGAGGCATACATTGTACATACTTATATTGAAAGGATTCAGATGTGATTAGCACATGTTTTGTATTAATATTTTATAATTAGTTTTCAGATTCTAAAACAAACTTCCTTAATACTATTGAAGTCTGTATTTTTGTTAAAGCAGTTCCAGATCTCCACCTCACCCAGAGTCCGCAGTCCTAGCGAAACCAGCCGTGAAGAAGGGCAAAGGAAAGACTGGTGTCAACATATCAGCCTCAGTGAACCCACTCGATCAGACCTGTATACACCCTGAATCCTACCATGTGGCCCAGAGGTACAACACAATACAAAGATACATTCTCACAACAACATTTGTACAGCAGTCTGCTCAACTGACCAAAGCATGTCCAGGCTAAGATGGAGTTGATTTTGACACTCTTCCATATGGGGCTAGTTATGGTGGTGGGGGGACTCTGATTTGATTTACCCAGACATGGCGTACAAGAGAGGTGTTGGCTTTGTATTCACGTCTGTGTGAGTGTGTGTCCTTGTGTGAGAAATAATTGTCAGCACTGCAGATTCTGATATCAAAAGCATATTGAACATCTGCCTGAGATGTGTTTAAGTGTGTTCTGCCCCTGTGTCTGTGTATGAGAGAGAGAGATGGATGGACGGGCAGACAGACGGACAACAGAGAGAGGGCCCTTTCTTCTACAGCTGTAGTTACTCAACTGTGTTTAGTCTACATCAGTTCTGACACTAGTGGTTCTAAGCATTGCTCCTCTGGTGTTGATGCGCCTTTAATGGCCTCACTGCGTGTGTGTGTGGATATGTCTCTGTGTACATTATGTGTGAAAATACACTGATCCATCCTGTGTGGAATATTGCATTTTGTTTGTCTTCATAAGCCTTAGATATTTGTGTGTTCAGCATATTTCTCCAAAGAACTTGAAATTTAAGTGTAATAGCAGCCACCTTGTTCTCTACGCTCTTTTAAGAGCTCCTTCCTCTATCTCTTCTACTTGAGTTCTGTTTTCTTTTCTCTTTCTCACAAGTAGACTCTCTTTTCTGGATTTGTTGTTATTTCTCACAGAACGTCCTGTTTTGGGCTGTTTTTATTCTAAGAAAAAGTGAAGTTTTTGCAAAGTTTTAGAAATAATTTCCATATATTGTAACAGGCCTGAAATGCTTCTCACGTAGTGAGGGTAGGTGATAATGCTGCTGGGCACAGGATCACAAATTGCTTGAGTAACTCATCTGCTGTGAAGGTAGTCATTAGTTTCATGATGCAGAAAAGCTGCTCACAACAACAAGGACAAAATCACGTTGAGTGATTTACTGTTAGTGTTGAACAGTACGTGTCATCAATAGCTGGTAGTCAAGGAGAAGTGAAAGAAGTGTAATCAGTCAGGGCAAAATATGCAGTGCATATAAGGAAGAACGAGGCAGCAAATGCAGATATCTGTCATAGTTTCTGAAAATCTTTGCTTTTAGTACATTAAAACACTAGTAGTGTGAATACTAACTGGAAATGCAAAAAAAATTGTTGAAAAAACCCCCCCACATATTGGTGGATGAGGCCTTTAAACTATCTCATTTTGTCTTTCTGTGTCTTTGTTATCCCTAATGCTACTGTTCTCCTACGAACCAGTCAGTGCGTTGTGTGCATTTCTGTGTTTCTATTGTTTCTATAATCCTTCTGTGTTTGTGTTTATGTTTTATGTTATTCTCCCTTAAAAAGCTTAAAACTTAGTGTTACTAACTGATCAAAAGCAGATCAAATAAACATTTGACTAGCTGTTCAGTTTTTACTGTCAGTGGTCTATTCAGGTGTATTACATCCTGTAAAACATTTTTATCTCAAGTTTTAACAACTACCTCTTCATAACCAAGTGATTTCTTTACCCCCCACTCCCTTGTCATGTATCAAGTCTATTTTATCCTTTAAAATATCATTTGCTCATCTCTTTTCTTTGGTCGCCTACCATATTTGTTATCCACATTTTGCTGAATATTGTAGCTTTATATATATATATATATATATATATATATATATAAACTAGGTCATAATCCAGGCATAGGAATTGACTCACTAGGATACTATTTTCATATTTTACATGCACTAATAATAAGTTAGTTGTACAGTTGTGTTGAGGTTCTAGCGCTTCCTTGTATTTCATACAGACTTGGTGTTGCTCTTGAGTCATTGATACTTATAGGTATATATAGTAAATATGTAGTAGATATATTCACCTGTATGGTCATGATTGAACAGTGTCAAAGTGGGTAACTTAGTAGTTTTAAAGGTGACTGAGATGAATCACTCCCTATCTTACATCCTCATCTACAGATGTGGATGGTAGAGGAATGCTGTTTGTGTGTGTGTGTGTGTGTGTGTGTGCTGATGTGTATGGTGTATAAAGAATATCATGTTCATCGCATTAGAGAAACTGGATCCTCCATTACTGCTCACAGCCCACACATCATCTCCTTTTTGTAACTGTATCGTTACACACCAACACACTCACACTAGAGCACCAAGGCACACACTCTGTTCCTTCACCTTTTTTCCAGTGCTGATTGGATTTGTTTGCTTTATGATGACTGTAATTTTAGGTATATTCTTGAAGTTCTTCATGGGTTCTCTATAAGCATATTAGTTCTCATCTGTTTAGATCTTACTGTATAAAGAATATTTCACCTCAACAGGCAAAAGTAAATGTACTGTTGTAGCACAGAGAGGCCCATTCTATTAAATGTATTTTTCTGGTATGCGACAGAGGGGGGTTCACTCTGTGAAGAACATTTCTCTGATATGTAACAGTCGGGGCCCAATATTTCTATAATATAAGACAGAGTGGGTTCTTGCTGTGGGCCTGGATAAAATCTGTGAAGTAGCCCACCCAACCATACATTCACACATACAGTGGTAATTATGTAAGTATGAACTCGATGTTGGAGGAGGCCTCTGGACTCCTGGAACCCTTTAAATAATATACACCAATGGAAAATATGGAGGGCAACAGAGAAAACACCTCATCTGCCTAATCATAGCATCTAAAATAACTTTGTCTGAGATGCATAAGGAAATGCATAGGGCTGAATTATAAGCAAAAACAAATCCTGACACACACTGCAATTGCAATATGAATAATTTTTTATCAGAATGGTATTTTTCCCATTACATTTCACTGAGGGAAAATATAAAACTATTATAAATTATACAATGAATAAAAACACTAATGTCTGTACTAAAGAAGCCTCTTCTTCTACAGGGGAGAGTATGATTTTTTTTGGCCATGGTAACTTTGTAAAACCACAGTGCTCCATTTATAGTGGTTTGTTGTGACATATTTTACCCTTATCAAAAAATTTAAACTCTTACAATTGGATAATGTATTTGGCCATATTGCAGTTTCAGTAATTTGACTCAGAAATGGACTGGATGTGAATGGAGTGTGTATGTGAATAAGAACAACTATTAGGCTTATATTAGAACTTGGTCGAGGCATCAATTGCATGAACAGCTTTTTTTTTTTATTTTTTTATTTCAAGTAAGATATGTTTCACTGTGAATGTCTGCAAGAAGTTATGAAATAAGGAATGACTTTTGATATACCTGTCTCTGCTCTATCCTGGTGGGGGGAAATATTCCCTACTGTGCTAGATTTTTTTTGTATCTAGTGAGTGATAGAGGTTAACACCCAGCAAACTGTACTCTGGTGCATTTCTTTAAGATGATTTGGCAACCTCCCACCTTTTCAAGTATTTCTTGTCCTGTAAATAGATATCCCGTAGGAAAGCCTAGAAGTCTGGGGAGGCACAGGAGAGGAGATCCCAGTGTTAGACAGACATCCATTTTGGTACAGAGGTGCTGTTTGTTCACCCCTAAGCCATTTCTGGCACATACCCAGCTACTATTTTGCACCAATCTGGTTTGCTGGTGTTGAGAGATTGATTCCGCTCGTCTCCCACTTTCGGACGGTAGACAGTGACATCGCTGGCTGGGGCCTCTGCACTCACAGCTGTCTCGTACATAGTTTGTACACAAGCTGTGTCCTATTACATCCGCACTGTCCCTGCTACTGCCAAATGAACATTTCTGAAAAACTTTGTGTGTGAATCAATTTTTAGTGTGTGTATATGTGCTCCTGTGTATGGATGTCCACCTGTTCTGTCCATCATGGAGGGGACAGCTGCAGAGTCAGTTTGGCGTCAGGCTGCTAGTGAGCGACATCCATCACAGACGCTACCCAGCTGGTCCACACATGCACAGAAGCAAACACATTCACATCTATCACCATCTGTGGAAAGTGTCTACTGTAAATAATATACGCATGCACTGCACACACTGACACACTAAATCTAATATTTTCCATAGCGTCTTTTTGCTACTGTGCCAGTTTGTTACTAAATCTGTTTAAAATGATGACTATCTCATTAGTTTGGATTTAATTCTTGAGCTCACTTAATTTAAATGGTGTAACCTGACTGACTGTCTAGACGTTTTGGAGGTGGGACTTCCTGCTAGAATAAAGTGATGGAAAGGAACTTTTCCAGCCATTTGACGGACAAATAGTCCAATCTTGGTGAAGTGGAGGTTGTTTCATGAGACAAGGTGTCAGAGTGTTAACAGCCCACTGTGGATTTACCTGATTTACTAGAGGGTTAAATAAGTCTGTGTATGGGTGTGCATATGTTTTTAAGAACAGCGCCACCTATACACCTCAATACTGTGTAATTACTCTCCCCCCTCTGCACCCATCACCCCAAAACCCCAGTTCACTCTTATTTTAAGCAGTCATAAGTTTTAACATTTCATCAACATCCTTTTACCCTTCAAACTGTTATTGTGCCCTTTCTCTAGTAACTTTACCTTTCTTTGATTTTGTTTCAAAAGCCCACTATGGATACGATTAAAACAAGGACCGTGACGTCGCCCGGTATGGCGGAGCCGGGGCCCCACCCTGGAGCCAGGCCTGGGGTTGGGGCTCGTAGGCGAGCGCCTG
>JAQQZY010000008.1:18658881-18677313 GCA_030068375.1 Ostorhinchus rueppellii
CTCTCTCTCTCTCTCTCTCTCTCTCTCTCTCTCTCTCTCTCTCTCTCTCTCTCTCTCTCTCTCTTCAGGCTGTATATTTCACTCACTGGCTCAGAGACGCACACATCGTACGTATGTTTTTGTCTCCTTGTCTGTTCTTTTTCTCACACTCTCTTTGTCAACCTTTCACATACTTCATCAAACACCCGTATACTCCACAAACCCAGTACTCTCTTAAAGCCACTGACAGTGAGAGGAAAAATATACTTCCCAACTTTATTACCAAACACATTAGCCTCAACAGGGAGACAATGAGGTTTGCGTGAAGGAATATAACTTATTAACTTGTATGAAAGCCATGGCATTTACATATCTCATGACATTTACATTTCTCTCAGCATAATCTCCAAGCATGCAAGGAGGCAAACACACCTTACAAACCATAGGTCTTCCTCAGGGAAGATGATGTAGCTCTTTGCATGTCACCTCAGTCACAAAGCTTATAAAGTTCTTCCCCTCCTGAGGATAACTAGTATTCATGAGCAAGCATCTGATTAGTAGCATTGAATTTCCTTTGGGAGAAAAACGCAGCTACTTTTCATCAAGGACCCTCAAGAGCATGTCAGTGTTTTCCCACATTTCTTCTTGCCTTCCTTTGCTCTGTCGTCTCCCGCTCACTGGAGTCTTTGTCAATCATTTTAAAGCTCCAGTGCGTCACCTATAAAATCACACTCGGAGCAGCCTCGCACTTATCTCCTCAAAGTGGGTAATGCTGTTAGACTCTGTTTGTTTTAATCAGAATTACGACTCCTTTGAATGTGAAGTGGGAAACGAGGGGGAAAGGGAAGTAGAGGACAGGGTATGTCAAGAGAAAAGTCCCCTTTGCAGTGACTCTTGCCTGGGAAAATATTTTCATAGGTGCATAGGTTTTCACCAGCTGTCCTCCATGCTGACTGGCATACTGACGAAAATTACACTTTGATTATCTTTGTTATTGAATCGCCCTGATCTCCATAGAAACATGTAGGAAAGGAAATTAAAAACACTGTAGTAAAGAAAAGAAAAGATGAGCATAACTTGATTTTAATCCACTTTAAATGATCCAACAGCTAAAGGAGCTATAAATAGTATTTGCACTTTAAAATATTCAGTTATGACCTGAAACTACTATTATGGAGAATAATGAGTCATGAATTTCTACCAAAATCACCCGTATGTTGAAATGTATAGCCTCATCTGATGAATATGTGACCACTAGAGGGAGTAATGAGTTACTCTGCTGGTCTCCACTAATGAGGAAAACTAATACCGAACCAGATGGATTTGAAGCACTAAGACATTGTTGGCTTCAGTACTGGGCACAGCATTAAATGAAAAGAATAGAGTTTGATGCTGAAACTGCAGCATTTCTTCAACATGGTTTAGTTTGATTATGAGGCTTATGAGTTTTTAAGTGATACGTTTTTATGTGATGTGTTTACACTTTGGCTAAGTTCAAATTCAGACAAAACTGTAACAGCTCTGACCTTTTTGGATGATTCCAAACAGATCTTTAGTACAGCTATTGATAGCACAAAGTGTACAGAAAACCGGTGATTTGTAGTTTTTATTTGTGGCTGTTTTCTGTCTAAAAACAAGACAAGGCTAACTAGCTTAATGACCTATAATGTAAACTATCAGCCGGTGTCACACAGAGATTGAGGTATTGTTTTAAGTGACTGTCAAAATAAATGAGTTTTTGTTAGAAGATGAAAACTTTACCTTCACACATGCAAGCAATGAGCTTTGTACTTTATTCAGTGTCTGATACAGTCTATGGATACATAGTATTGATTCATTGGTGGTTCTGGTAGCTGTAGGTGTGCTCTGGTACACAACTTTAGAGTGTGGAATATTAATACTACATATTAAGAGTAGGGATGGGTCCGATCCAGTATCGGTATCGGGTTCCGATATCAACGTAATAGACCCTTTTCACGTGACGTCATACAACCGCCACTTTGAGAGTTGGAGGGTAAACAAACTTGGATAATACATTGAAATCAATACAATGGAATTCACACAGTCTCTAAAAAAACCTACCCAAAGTGCATATTACAGATGTACATAGGCTTGTAGAGAGCCTTTTGGTCACTCCAGCCTCTAAACTGAACAAGGGATATAAATTTTTCATTGAACACTACGTGTTTAATTACGAAGGTAAGTGCTTTTGTTGTAACTCTGACGTTAGCAAACATTCTAGGCTAATGCTAACTGAATGTAGTACTTAAGTGTTTTCGCTGTATTTCACCATAGACTTCTTAATAGGACTAGTTGTTAAATCCCTAATAATCAGCACATCACTTGTATGTCATTGGAGAGGTCCTCTACTCTTGGGTGGGGTGGTATTTGCCAATGGTCACACGGTGTCACCAACATGCCACTTCATCAGTTGTTTGCCCCAACATCATGGGGTGTTTCGGCCGCTTATAACAAGACACCCTCCACCGAGGTGGACCACCACAGGGTGAACAGTCCCAGGTGTGGTGGTGGCACCACATGGTCACTTAGCAGCCCATACTGCATCCTTTCGTTTCAGCCACAACCAGTGACTACTAGGACTATTACATGACAACTTAGGGTTAGACAACTTGGACAACTTCGGTCGACATCAACATAAGGTTCAATTGTTCAAGCTACCTGATACCTGTTAATACAGAAGACGTGATATTTTTTGGTGCTTGTGTAGCAAACTTCGAGCAGAAAGTTAGCGGCTAACGGTAAGCATATAGGGGAATATTTCTAAGCTGTGTTTTTAACAACTGAACATGCTCCAAATCTTACCCCAAAATGTATACAACATCAGAAGACACCCTACAATACAATGGTGTGGTGTTTACAAAGCACATCAACTAAAAACAATGTTAAAACAGTATATTTGTTCAAGTAGCAACCTACCAGTTTGTTTACATCCTTCTGCTCCACTAGCCCAAAGAAGTCAATCATCGAATATGCGTCTGTTCCCTCTTCATGCAGTTGTAGACTTGACTTTCCTTGAAATAGATTATATTCCAGGATTATAGCTTTAATATACAAACTTTATGACCATGTAACAGCCTTATAATGTAATGGAAGTTTAGCAACCCTCTGAGGTTTCTAAACCGGAAGTTGTCTGACGTATCTGTGAAAAGGGCCTATTTACGGATAGGAATTTTCTAATCCAACCTGCGAAAAATTCCGATCTGTGAGCCATGTCTGTATACACAATATTGTCTGCTGAAATGACTCCACAAGCGATTCCCTCTCAGCTGCTCTGCTACCTGCTTGCAAAATGTGGAATGGATTTCCTGAACGGAGGCGTATCTCAATGAGACACAACCGTTTCTCACCACCTAGAACGCAGAGTACAGTCCTAGCAGGAACGGTCTCAGAGAACGTACTTCTTATGAACACAAGTCTATCTATAATATGAACAGCTGTGTACTTGTGAACTTTCCCCCCTGTCTTCTCCCTAACGGATTTCCCTTGATTTGATTTCAGTACGTCTTTACTAGTTTTTACATGTCATTTATACATTTTGTATATTTTTCAGAACTGTAATACATTTCGTCGGTTCAGTCGGGCACAGCCGCCTGGGTTCAGGTTGAGCTGGCACGGTAATGCTTGGCTCCCGGCTGCCTGGCTCCTGGTCGAGCCTGTGGGCTTACAATCACCTGGCTCCCACCTGAATAGCGGGCTCATAGTCGCTATAACGAGAGGCGGAAGGTCCGCTGCAACCTACAATACTAAAACCTTTATAAAAGATCTGAAAAAGCACCCCACTGAAGAGCATGATGACTTCGTAGCCGGCAGGAGTCACTTCAGCAGTCATTCCAAAGACAAGATAAACTTCCACCAGACAATGTTAAAGCTAAAGGGATCACTGTGTACTTAATTTATGCTGATCAGATTCGCATTGTTTGATTGATACTGTAAATGTTTACACTTATGGCCCCTTTCTTTTATATTTGAAAATACTTTTGCTTTGTTGCTGCTACAGGAGCCACTATTGAGAGGGAGGAGTCACGTGGCGAGTTGGTCTGATCTGGGCGGGGTTTGAGCCAGTCCGCCATTATGGCAGGAGACGCAATTGGCAACGTCATCAGATTCTCACAGAGGTGCGACTAAACATTTTTGGCGCGTTCATTATTTCGGCGGGATAGAGACAAAGCAACAAATTATTTAAAAGTAAGATAAGGGAGAAAATCAATCTGTGGAAAAGGATAAGGTAAAAGAAAACGGACCTTACAGGAACAAGCTGACACAGATTGCAAAACAGCGGTATTTGGAGAAGCTCAGTGACATACAAAACATAGACCCATATGAGCTCCCGCAGCATGGCACAGAGGCCTTGACAGTTTACCTCCATGCGCTTACATGGACATTGTTAATTATCTTGTGTTTGGTGTAAGTTATTACACAATGCAAGAATTCAAAAGCCACAAGTTCTTGGAGAGTTACAAAACTTTTGTGCTGCGGATGGGTGCAGGACTTGGCCATCTACAAGCCTCCAGGTGCTGAAACTGTACCCCATTGCCCCTAAGATTCCCATTACAGTCATGCGAGGTACTGAAGCAGTTTTTCACACAGCAGTGATTTCCAGGCAGTACTACGGAGTCGACAACACACGTAAACAGTAGGGCTTTTGCCGCCGGAATCCTGCCATCATGGCGGAGAGGGGGAGGAGCTCGCGATATCGAGGGGAGGGGCTCTGAACTCTGACGACAACTACTCACTCTCAATACTTAATTTGTGCTAATGTGATAAAGCAGCCCTTTGTATTTTATTTAGAGAGGGTTAGGGTTTATTAACAATAATGATTATTGAAACAAACAGTTTTGGTATCGGAATAGTATCGGTATCAGCAGATATCCAAATTCAGGTATCAGGATCGGATCAGAAGTGAAAAAATTTGGATCAGTGCATCCCTAATTAAGAGTATGTTGCTGCACTTTGAACCAAATACAACACATTTTCCCAAACTTGTATTGATAACTATTACCATTAATACAATCCTTGGTCATTAGTTTTTTTGTAGGCTACATTAAATATTAGTTTTCTGACCAGAGGCCTCTTACTGAATATATTTAGTACTTGAGGACCAGTATGATAAGTCTTGATTTATTGTTTTACAGCTACCTTATTCAACATTTGACGTAAAGAGCCTATATTTACTTAGTTATGGTGTATTTACACAGAATGCAGACTCCAAATAGAACATGTATAATAATATAGGATTCATTTATGCATTTATGTCAAATTTCTGATTGCACTTCTGCACACACACACGCATCATACTGAAAACCAAGTTTAATGCTGAGATATATCTCTGTATACATGGCTCCCTCCAGAGTAGCATGGTAAGATCCATTCAGAGACAACACAACCTCTTCCTGTTCCCAGGTCACGACCACAGTTGGTGGCTGAGAGTGATTGACAGTTGAGTGTTTGGGTTATGCTCCAGACTCTGGGGAATTACCATTGACGTGGCCTCTATACACACTGAACATAGAAAAGTGGAAAAAATCTCTCACACAGACTTACATTGTTGAAGCATACACGTGCATATAAACATTTTCAGATCTAATGTCAAGGCATACATCGCCGTCCTCCTTCAGATATACATACACAGGTTGTATGAGCATATCTGATAGACATATCTCATGTTCATCCCACAGGGAACCCAGTCTGAGACTAGAGAAAGCTTGTGTCAGGAAGGGAAGGAAGTGGGACCATAGGGGGAATTCATTTACACTCAAACAACTGAGCTATGAGGCTATTTTGTGCAGGTTTTTCAGACTTATTCATTTCTATCTTTATGTACACATGTATATGGTAAATATAAAACACGACCCAAAAAAAAATATATATATATTATTAACCAAACCTGATATCCTGTATTTATGTCTAGTTTTTCTCACCAAAACACATTTTAGTTTGTAATATTTAGTAACAGTAGTGAGGTTCCCCTCACCCCACTCTCCCATACAGTGGCTGCTAAAAAAACCCCCCAAAAAACATCTTTCTTTTTTGTAGAGGAAATAACTAAACTTAGACATAGACCTTAACACTTGATGTCATCTGCTACAAAATGGATATATATTTTATACATATATATATATATATATATATATAGAGAGAGAGAGAGAGAGAGTTCACTAAATTGGGGTGATTTGTTAGGCGACGTTAATTTTACAAATGTATAAAATAATACACAGCTGTCATACTAATGATAAAGCTGCCTATATTATGTCACAACCACTTGTGCTTTAGACTAGTCGTACTGTGAATGTTAGCACAGCTGCTAGTGTATGAAATATAAAGTAACATCTTTAGCTTCTACAGCCCCCTCAGGGCAAAGATAGGGTTTACTAGCTGTAGCAGTTGTTTGTTTAGCTGTGTTTTTCAGCAAGCCATTAATACTGGAGCCTAATAGTGCTGTCGGTAGCATTAACACACATGGGAGCAATTTCCTTGACACAGATTACTTATGGATTTAGGCTACCAAAGTAGTGCTTCCTGAACATGGATTTAACCCCTAGTTAAAATCTTAAGGGTGTGGTGTGCTTTTTAGGAAACACAGATAATAAACCCTATGGGGGAGATTTAGCAAATTACCTGTAGCTGTATAAGCTACAAAAAGGAAAGGATGGATGGATAACGGCAGGTGAGGTGGGTGTATCTGACTGATACTTCCTCAGATAATGGTGTGTCTTGGTCTTACACATGGCATCTTATTCAATCTGTAAAGACTGTGTTGTTACTTTCCATAACCTGGTCTAGCTACAAAAGAAAATTCTCTTTGGGATGCTAGCTGACAAGATTTTCTTCTGGACGTCTCTGTTTTCATAATGTATCATTGATTTTTCAGTTTCACCCACCCAGGCTGCGTGAAATGAACTGTTTACATCTCATTTAGAGTTTGTCAGCTGTGATATCATTCTCTCTGCTCTGTGGTGTGACAGAAACAGTCCCTTGCTTGTCGGACTGTAAGCCTTTTAGACACAGCGCACCCACAGAGCAGATACTTGTTAGATATACAGCAATATTTGGTGAGTGCATAGCAGCTGGTTTTCGTAGAACACTTTGTAAACCCCCACTGATATCTCTGGCAAAGAAGAATTCAACACAGTAGGCTACCCACTCAAAAGTATGGGTACGGGAGGAGTGCATTTTTGTATCTTGGACACACTGCCATCAGCACAGCGCTGTGTGTTTTTAAGAGATGGCATGTTGTTAGTATGAAAATCCACTAAGCTTTGGCAGAGAGCTGAATCAAATCCTATTGGTAGTTTTCATTGACAGACAGATGGGGAAACATTGTTTTTTGGTGTTGTGATAGAGACTTCTTTGGGTTAGTCTGTACCAGTGTGGAAAATAGAGATGTAACGGCATGAAAATTTACATTAAAACAGTACGGTACGGGATTGGAACTATAAAACACGATGGTGCATGGCAGTGGTTCCCAAGCTTTTTTGGCTCTTGACCCCATTTTAGTATCACAAATTTCTGGCAACCCCAGATATTAAAAACTGAGACTTTTTTTTGCTAAAATTAATTTCTTTTTGATCATTTAATAGTTTGCTATACTATGTTGAAATAAATGTTAATTTTAGATGATATTTCGGCTATATGATGTATATAATGCACCTTCCTTCTTTGTGTCTGCTTCTCAGTTTTGCTTGGAGATGTCTTAGCAGGGTCAGGCAGGTGAAGAAATCTTTCCATTCTCTGTTCGGTCCAGATTGAAGCATAGTAACGTATGTGGTCATATGATCAGGTCAATCAAGATATGCCCTCTCAGATATTATATCCTGTATTTTATTTGAACTTGAGATAGATAGATAGACAGACAGACAGAATCAATCTATCGCGATTATGTCGACAATTAAAATCATCAACAACTAATTTAATAGTTGATGTGTCGTTTTTACCAAAAGGTGACGTGGGAACACTGCAGATCACTGATTGGTCAGACAGTTTTCTCTGTGACCCGCAGTTATACAAAACACAGATGTGGAAGTAGACAGTAGATACAGCAGTACATTGATCCACATGATGACAGCCCAAAACTACACCATGGTTGGTTGAACAGATTCAGTTTTTAGTGGCCGACGTAAAAATTCAGATGAGACAACATGTAACGAGTAAGTTTTCAGCAACTCTGAGCAGACGACACAGAAATAAACGCGCCGCATCGGAATACCGAGGTGAGCCGAGCCAAGCCGACTGTCAAAATAATAATTTGTGGCAGCCTTATCAATTACTAGAAATTTCAGGTGATCCTATTTGAATTCAAGGCAACCCCAAGCTTGAAAAATACTGGTAAATGGTATTTAAAAAAACAAACAAACAAAACAAAACTGAACTGGTTAAGGCTTTATTATCCCTGTTGGAGAATTTGGTCTGCATATTACCCATCCTAATACACATGATACAATGCATTACCACTTAGCATTAGCTCATAGCACACATTAAGAGCAGTGAGCTGCCACTGAAGGTGCTTTGGGACCAAGTCTAGGTCTTCATCAGTAACACAGTCAGGGGCAATGACAGGAAAATTAACTCATATGTTCATATTTTTAATGGTGGGGAATCTGAAGCGTCAAAAAGAACATGGAGAGAACAAGTAAACTCAACCATTACGCCACTGTAACGTCACATATTTAACAACCTTTATGCAATTCAACACGATAACTGTAATACCTCCTGTATGCTGTCCACTGTAGTTTCTTTAGATGACATTCTCACCTCTTCAACAACTCTATTAAAAATAAATCCTTAAGTGACATAGCAGTATATGGTTAACATGACAACATACATTTAATCCCTGGTTATTTTGTGAACTGGAACTGCTCCCATCTTTAAACTGTAGTTACTTCATACCGTGGTATAATGTGACCACAGTGTACTTGTATATCCCTAGTGTAGAGATGTATTGCTGTGTGGTTTCCTGCTGAAGTTCCTTGCTGTGGACTCAAACTACACCTCAGGACTATTTTTGCAAAAACCCTCTAAAGGTGACCTGGCAACTTTGTAATAAGCTGTGACAAGTTCTGCATTGCGAGGAATATTGTAAATGGAAGAATGATGTTACTACCAATTAGAATTTGACATTTTGGTTTAAAATATGTGCTTTGGTTACTTGGAATATATAAGTACTGTACATTATACAAATCCTGTGTTGTGCTTGTGTTCATTAATGCCACAGTGACAGGTTTTTCCAAAAGGTGCAACACTGCTGTTTTCAAGTGGATGAACCAACCACCTACTGGACAAAAAAACTAGAGAAGGACAGAAAAAAAAAATCACAAAGTGTTTGTTTATCTACAGTATTTTCCCTGGGGTTATTTCCAGTTGCTTTTGTGTTTTTTTCTGCCAGTTTGGTTCCTGTGTAATGGGGGAGAAACACTGAACAATTTATTTTCCCCCAGAGGAAAAATAGCATTGGTGAATGGACCCAGAGAAGAAAACTATGCAGATGGGTCTTCTTTTAAGCCATTTTTCACAGTAAATATTGAAATGTATACCATGGAGCTCACTGAGGAGAAGTGGGATGAGAGCATTTTCAGAGGCCTGGCTCATATTCCTCTCAGTAAACAAAATCAGTAGCCCGCTATCTTCTTGAGCAGCTCTTCACCCCCTACAGTGATTTCCAACTTGGCATGCCCTAGAATAAAATACAGTGGTAAATACTGTCAGGCCAGTCGGCTTGTGTGATGTTCATAATATTCCAAAGTTTCACTGGTGCTGTCTTTTCCAAATGTAGGGTCACTTGCGTAGTTGTTTTTATTGGATAAATCGAGTGTTTTCCAGAAGAATTTATAAATAGTGACCTGTATGAGGATAGGTAAAGAATTCAACAAGACAAAAATGACATAAAAGACACCACAAGATGAAAATGATACAGAAGTATCATGCAAGAAGAAGTTAAGGAAAAAACAAAATTCTAAAAAAATTGTAATGAGGTGAAATTAGCTAAAAATGCAGCAAGATGACAATGATTAAGACGTGACAAGAAAAAAGGAGAGAGACTTTCAGATGTAATGTTTTCATCTTGTAAATGTAATGTGACAATTCATGATATATTTTTGTAAATTAAAGATTTAAAGATAAAAAATTTTCTTTAGTTTCAAAGTGAAAAGCCTTAGAACCTCTGATTCAGTGTGCAAGTAGCAGGAGGATTTAAGAAGCTCTAATTGCAGAAACTGAAAATAATATTTGCATTTCAGATTTTTTGAGGGAATCACACAAAAAGGAGTTTTCTGTTTTTATTAACTTAGGATGATCCCTTATATATTTACAGATCTAATGAGTCTCTGATGATCATGTTGTAGCACCATGTCTAACTGCAGTGTTTCAGACTGGACCTCATCTTTTTGTTTTTATTTTGTTATAGCAAGCAGCATCCAGTGGTATATAAGATAAGATAAGACTCTATTTATCCCACCATGGGGAAATTTCCAGTTAATAACAAGCAAGTGCAGAGAAAAATACAGATACAATAAAACCCCACAAATGAGTGAACAAGAGCGCTCAGTGAGCGCAAACCTCCGCCAAGGTTATGATGTCATGACGTCAAAACTGCTATCCAGATCGTGACCAAAATTTAATGGGAACATCCTTGGGCGATTCTCTATCACTGGTGAAAATTTCAAGAAAATCCGTCCAGTAGTTTTTCTGTAAAGTTGCTAACAAACACACACACAGACAGACAAACAAACAAATAAATGCCGGCAAAAACATAACCTCCTTGGCGGAGGTAAAAATGAAAATATAAAGAGAAAAATAAGAAATTTGGTAGTTACATAAAAAATTTGAATTAAAAATTACTATCACCTACTGTATGTGTGACGTAATATTCCTTTAAAGCTGCAGGTGTCTGACACAATCTGATCACTGTTTACAGTTCACATAATCACACATTTAATCTCATCCTATCTGTCTGAAAACACATATATTGTATTGGCCAAAAAAAAAAAAAAAAAACCCCAGAGTCAGAGAGTAAATGTGCTTCAGCCTGAAATCACAGAGATTAAAATGCAGAAGTCTCATTATGTTTCAGAAAACTTTAATTACAACACGTCCAAGGATAATTTTTGCTGTTTGACATTAAAAAAACAACAACTATCAAGCGATAGAGTTTTTACTAGAAAATCCAGAATGGAAGAAAATGTCCAGGTTACTTCTGTAAGTGAGCATGTGTGTCAGATGGGAGGTGTTGGATTATTTATTTACTACCTGTACCTTCATTACTATGTGTGCATGCACATTTTTAGAGTTTTCATGAATTTCTTTGTGTGCAAGACAAACTGTATCATTATCATAATATAATTTAGCATTTTTATTGAGCTGGATAATTTATTGCTGATAAATGGGTTGTATGTTCTCCTGGTCTACATGGGGCCCTAGACCATAGTGTCACAAAGGGATGAGAACTGCTGTGAAACAACTTAATGAGTCAAACAAAGTGATCAAATCAAGATGCACTGTTTTCACCACTGGACACAGCTCTAAATGAAAAGAATAGAGTTTGATACTGAAATCACATTGTTTCTTCTTCATGGGTGAGTTTAAATTTAAAGCTCAAACATGCATAGAAGATGGAGGGGATTTGTGTTGTTACTGTGGCTGTTTTCTGTCTAAAAAGAGCACAAACATGTAAATTCAGAGTAAGCAAGGCTAGTGTTTTGAGTGTGTACAACTAAAGTATACTTAGCGACGTGCACTGTAGACAACTGATGTTCATCCTTGCTTAGACAAATTGCATTCATGCTTATTTATTAGGTTTTCTTCATATTTTCTGACTATTACTTGACATTACCTACAGCATTTGATGTTTTCTATACTAAGCCAGCAAAAACATGAATCTTGTCTAGGCTATAGAGAATTATAGCCTGATTTTTCAGTTTAGTTCCAAAATAAATCTAGCCATGGAAAATTATGTCAATTCTGCTTTTTGTCTTGTATTCATTGTAGCTCTTGTACAGAATCAGGAAAGGAAAAGAACGCCCCCACCTCACTTACATGTGGATTCTTTCCAGTGAAACCTGAGAAGGTAATTAAACATAATGAAGATCTATGCAGAACCAAATAGCCTGTGAGTGCTAGAGAGATTCAGAAAGAGCCCAAGTCTCAGTCTGAGAGAGAAAGAAGGAGGTGTGGGTTCAGGAACTGCCTTGTTAGAATTTGTGTGTGTCCACCTCACCTGGCTGGGGAAAAACCCAGTGGTGTTGTGTAGTTTCCTGGGAAAACACTTCCTCTCTGTTCCATCTGTTCCACCACACGTCACCCAATCAATCGCAAACATGATACTCTTGCCGTTCTGCCAGCCAGCCAATCATGAGAGCCATGGACGGTCATGTGATACCCCAGAGACAGTTGGCAGCCCATTTGTAATGTACAGTTAACTGTATAATGGTATTTCTACTCCACTGGAAACCGCCAGAGTGTGAGCGTGTGTGTGTGTGTGTGTGTAATCATCCACTCAAGCTATTTTTTTTTTTGGTAGCTGTTGATTGTCTTCAGTAGTTCTTGGATTTATATTGCGTACATATGTATGTGCTTATTTGACCAGTAAAAGACAGTATTTTGTAGATTGAAACGGACTTTGCATCTGGCTGCCATCTATGGTCTGTGGTACCCATGACACGTGCTCCATGAGACTCACTGGTTGTTATTTGTATGGAAAGATATGTTTATTTACGAAGTTTTTTTTTTCTATTTATATATTGGTTTTCACAAAGAGTTCATTAAACAAAGACAATTTGATGTTCATAACAAATAAGTGGTAGATCCAAAGTAAAATAGAAACAAAAATGGAATAAAGTATTGTAATATTTAAATACAAACTGCTTAAAATCATAATACATAAATAATTGCTGTAAACACATAGTTAGCCCCTCCTGCTGGCTCAGCATATGTCAGAACAGTGTTCAATTTTGCCATGTGGCACAACACTGTCTGCATCAAGATATTGTGGTATACTGTATTTCACTGTATTTTTAAAAATCCTCTTTAATTACATATACATTACGATACTGTTTGTCAACTAGATACATGTTGACAAACATGTTGAAACACACTAAACGGTAAGAGTCCAGAGATCAACATAACAATAAAAGGAACTGTAAAACATAGTGTAACACTAGGATAATGCTCCTGGTCTTAAACCATTTGTTCCTTTATATCGTTGTATACATTTATCATTGTATACCTTTACATTCCTTTCCTGAACAATACAAAATATAAAAAGAAAACAAAGTCCGAGCTCAGTGTCCCTGCAGGTCCATACTCTGGTACACAGCTCTAAAAGATCACAGGTTGGGATGGATTATTACTGTATTAGTCTATTGATTATTTTTGATCATGTCTACAACACATCATTAAGAATGTGTTTTTGTTGGTCTGGTAGTCCCTGTTAAAACATGATATCTTAGGAGTAGCTTGAATGTGTTTGGCACAAATATCCACTTGAAGTCAAGGATGAACTGAAAGGATTTTATTGACTGAAGGTCAATGTAACTGTGACCTCATTTTGATCCATTTTAATGAATCCAATACCTCAAAAACACCTTCACATTTGGCGTAAAGACCAACTGAGACTCAAAGATGGATGAACTGAAAAAAGATTTTGATGGCAAAAGGTTAAAGATCAAGTTTGCTGTTTCAAAATGTTCGTCTATTTTGTAGTATCTCAGGAATGTCTTGACTTTTTGATTTTTTTCTGATTTGGTACAGTCATTCTGGGCTCAAGAATTAAGTGATGTAGTATGAAGTATATTTTAGTGGCCAACAGTAAAAGTTATTGTCACCTCACAAAACACTTTTTTTGACATAATAGAAAATGAGAGAACTGCAATAACATTATGATGTAGGGATAGTTGACAACTGATTGAATTTATGGTTCTCATTTGATTAGTTCCTGCATGTGCCTGTAAACAGAATGTGGATCTGAAGTGAATATCTAAGGGTCTGATCAAATGGTAACACATGGACACATTTCATGTTCAACAGTCTCTGTCATGGAAGCAGAGTAATTTATATGCATCCATTAGACATATTTGAGTAGGTATTTATAAGCACTTCAACATTATACTTGAAAAAATTTAGGGAGATGAGACTTCTAGTTGAAAAATGTCAAATTACTGCTCGGTAAGCCATGGACTTGAAATGGTCAAATTTTTAAGCTTTTCACAAAACTTTCAGAACCTGCAGTTCTTGACAGAAATTGATATCAAGGTAGACAAAACCTTTTAGATATTATGTTCAACTATGCTGAAGATAAATTTGGAGTAAAATATTGAAAAATCTGTTTTTATTGACATGAGAATGTGGTAACACATGGACAGGCTACCATAGTAACGTGTGGGCAACTCTTTACCTTCTGAAAGTTTCACTCAAATATCTGAAGTATAAGTAACATAAACATTAAAAATTGGTATTTTGTGGCAACACATGGATAGGGACTTTTAAACAGCTCATAAATTTTCAAACTCAATATCAATAATATTCACAGCATTTTTTGGCTATAAGTTTTGGCGTCAAATTTGAGCTATGGCTATGATGTAAAAAGTACAATCGATAAAATCAGTTGTAACTTTTTTCCTACAAGTGATATTTTAACCCAAGTGTATTCCTTGGTGTCAATTTGACCCCATTGTGCTGCCTTTGTCTATGGGATGTGGATGTGGAAGGCAGAAGAAGGGATAAAAAGGATAACAGTTCCATAAAATACAAACCTTTAGCTAAAAAATGAGCCCATTTGATAAATGATGTGTCCAAATTTACTTTTTCATATCGATGTTCACTTTTGCTAGATCAGACCCTCAAGTGATTATTTGCACTCAGGCCACTGTCCACTCAGTTACCAATCTACATGTGATTTTTGCCTCTTTCAGTACTTTTTCACCCAACTCTGAATGAATGAAGTTAAATATGCTGAGTTAACGCCTGTTTTGGTGACAAGAATGTCATGCAATGAGAGATGTAGGCCACTGCGCAATTTCACACAAAACCAGATGCTGCCTTTAATGTCTTTACCACAAACTGCAGTTTTCTTGGATTGTAAAATTAACTTTTAAATTGGCAAATATCATATGTATAAATGGTGTTGCAATTCAAGCCAAATCAAAACATTATTTGTCTCTTGCCACTGACCACTGTTCATATGTTTTTCTGAAGTTAGATCCTATGAAGCAGTCCTCAAAGGTCAAAACTCACTGGCTATTATTTAATACAATTTATATGTGTTTTAAAAGCAAATCACAAATTTGACACAGCATTTGTCTACTGGAAATTATTCAGAGGAAACATACATTTTAACATAGTAGTAACTTGTATTTCACAAAAAAATACACTTTATACCTTTTGATTAATTCCCTCAAACTCTTTGCTTATATTTTTCAGATAATTTAAATTTTGTCCCATATTTTTAGTGCTTGTTTCAATGTACACAAACACTGCTTGGATCACATGTCTTTTAGTCTTTGATTCTATTTAACTAAATGGCCGACATGCTGCCATGTGACTGTTGTTTCACCCACCATTTCCAAAGCAAACAGGCTGTGATTATTGTGGAGGAATGTGATCAGTTGTTAATGGTTTTGTAATGGTCTCAGTGACAGTTCTCAGGCTGCCAGTGTAGAGGGCTGAGGTGAATTCTGGAGAGCAGAACCACATAATTTAAGTATTAAGCTCAATGTGGAGAAAGGAATGTGGATGACAGGGCAGAGGAAATAAAATCAGTAATTTTGTGTATATCCTTTTTTTTTTTTTTTTTAAATTCTTTTAGCCTTATTCAAACCAATTTATGCTGCAACCAATGCTTCATAATCTGAAATTAACCCATAAAGACCCAGTGTTAATTTGTGTCAGTTCCCAAATACATTTTTGTCTCTATTTAACCTTTCTTAATTGATTCATCACTATTTATTCTATTATCCTCAGTATTTTGCATTTTTCTTTGTAAATCATATGTTTTCCAGTATTTAATTTCCTATATTTAATCTAGATGTTCATGGAAACTCACAGTAAACTCAAAGATAATTATATAAAAACAGAAAACTGAAGGAAAAGTGACTTTTTCCAACAAAGATATGAATAATAAACATAAAACAGTGTCTCCATCCACTGTTATTTATCCAACTCCATAGGTTTTACTGGTGAATCAATGTTATAGAAGATGACTGTGTTTCCACATTCACTGTGGAGCCTCTGAACGTCCAAATGGGTCATATCTGATGATCTTGAAAAAATGACAAACTGTATTTTACACCAATTATTTACATGTATTGATAGGATTAATGGATCAGCAGGTGTTAAATATTTTCGATCAGTAGATGCTTTTGGCTGCCAGTGATGGTTTGGGTCTTTGTGGGTTATTTTAGTTCTACCTGTTCTGGTCCCATGTTAAAAGATGCTGGATGGACTGAGGGAAATGTCATCTAAGTACACTCTCTATCATCGCAGATAACCTTAAAAGTTCAGAAAATGCAATATAGACAACTCTGTGTGTACGTTTTCGATATTTGTGCTTCAGTTCCTAAGTTACTGACTTGCAGAGCATGTTGAGTACATTTCAGTCGAGTATTAACTGACTCTACTCAGACATGAAAATGATTGTTTAGACAGGCATTGAAATGACTCTATATTAGAGTGCATGTGTGAGGACATGGGGGAAATAGATTTTCTCGCACCAGTGGTATTTATGATGGGTGAGTAAAGAGGCAAGAGAGGGAGGGGGGGGGGTTGAAAAGAGAGTGATGAATGAGAGGCAGTTTTAGTCATCACGCTCTATCTCCTGAGCCTCTTTGTGTGTTGCGGTCGGTTCATCCAGAGCCAAGTGGGAATGAGGAGGAGGTGTGTGTGTGTGTGTGTGTGTGTGTGTGTGTGTGTGTCCATGTGCATGTGTGTTGGTCTCTGCAAGTGCTTCTGGTAATGTGCTTCTTTGTATCTGTGAGCAAAGCGTGTACTTGTGTGGTATTGCTGACGGAGAACAGCTTAGAAAGGGCAAGCCAGACGTGCAAAGACTGCCAGAATTCTGCTCACACACTCCAACAGGAATCATCATTATTAATACTTTTGTGAGAGGCCATCTTGACGTGGGGCCAGTTTAGACCTACCACTACACATAAATACATCCCAGAAGTCTCTGCTTCTGTCCAGCCAGCTGGCAGGTAGTGGTGGAGGCGTTGAAATAAGGAGAAAAATCCACCCAGTCAACTCTCCTTGTGTCCCATTTGTTCTGGCTTGTACCGAGTTCCCATTTTTCATTTCTCATCTTGATTTTTTTTTGCCCAGTCTTCTTCTGTGTGTCTCTTACAACGGTCTGTGAGTCGGTTATTAAGACTAACACACAAACTGCCAGCGATCGTGAAGCATAACATAACATGACATGTAATTTCTGAAAACATTAGTAAAGGCCCTGCATGAGATGTGGCAAAATGATTCACATAGAGGAGCAGCAAAGTGGAGGATGGAGGCGGAGATAAGTTGCACACATGATATTATGGCTTTAGTGAAGATTCATTTGTTGGTTTGTGCACAAAAATGACCATAAATATTACCTAAACATTAATACCTAGACCCACATCTGCATATGCTAAACTACATCCCTTCTCCACTAAAGGAAATGTATTTATCTGTGATCTTATTGACTTTACTGTGAAACTTCTGTCAACCTTTACTAGTTATAAAACCAACAGATGCCTTAGGGAAACAGTTTTGAACATATTCTTCTCTCCAGAGAGCCAAGTGTGTTTGTTAAATAACAGCAGTTATTAAGACTAACAAATCCTTTATCCTAAATGCAAAACAATCATCAATTCGAGTACCGGACCTTCATCCAGGACCTGCTGAGTTTGGGAATCATGCTCACTTCATTTAAGCAGATGTGTCTGTGTGCTGCCCTGGCTCCCTGCCATTCTGTTGTAGTTACAGGAACTCAGTATCCTGGAATGAGGCAATGTGTTTCTCTACCTTAAAACTTGCCAGGGGCAAAACAGCATCATCAGACACACAGTCCGTCATATACACACTGTACAGACTCTATAACTCCAACTAATTATGCTGGTAGTGAAGTAAATGTGAGCTCAAACTTGGCTTGTGTGAGTCGTGATGGATAGTGTGCTCAGTATTCTGGAGTAGAGCTCATAATATTTACCCAAATACCGCAGGAAATGAATGGCTTGAAGTACGGCCGGTTCAATTTACACGTTTTTTCAGACCTCATTCTTTGGCACTTTCATTTAAATGGCTTAGAAAATTATACCTGTCTCCTTTTGTTTTATTTTCTCATCGCTCATTCTCTGCCTCCCAACAGTCCTCTCTTTTCCTTTTTCCAGTGACTTTTTTTTTTTTTGTTTAAGATGTGACATACACCTGCACTTATTCCCACCCTGTACTTACGCCTGTTGCAAAGCTTACCCATCCTTA
>JAQQZY010000008.1:18677413-18687566 GCA_030068375.1 Ostorhinchus rueppellii
TTTGTTTAAGATGTGACATACACCTGCACTTATTCCCACCCTGTACTTACGCCTGTTGCAAAGCTTACCCATCCTTACACTCAACACTCCTGATACTTCCGTTAGTACACTTCCAGGCCGTACTCTGTGTACATGCATGCATAGTGTGATTTTTGATAGGGTAGTTTTGTGTCAAACAGACCATTGCTGTCATGCATGGACCAGAAGTGATGATTTTGCATCTTTTAACCTTTAACATGCCTTTGTGTCTTTTGCTTCTTCTGCTATTCCACATTCACAGCACAACACATCTGCAAATAACATCATTATTATAAATGAGCAGATTAGGGTAAGAACAGAGTATGATCCGCATTTCTACACAGGTACTCTTTGTGCCGCACTTACTTATGAAGGGAACTAATGCATTGAAGTTCCAGAGTAGATCCAGTTTTCCCCCTGCACGTCATCTCTCTCTTTATCTTGCATCAAAAACATGTCTGTATTTATCATCTTTATTGTACAGTCATATAATCATAACACTTATGGGCTGTTATCAAAATGATGAGATAATGTGCATACATTTAATGTGACAGGTGTTGGTGCTTGCAGAGGAACAGCCAAGTATGATTCTGCTGTAGCACCCTGAGGCTGAGATTTTATGCGGCCTCCCTCTGCTTGACTTTTTTACCTGGGAAAGGAAGCTTCAATGTAATTGAAACCTCACCACCTTAGGCTCTGTACACACATACGTATACACACAAGACACACACATACACCTGCACTGGCCCTCTAAAGTGTCCTCGTTGGATGTTTTTTTGTTAATTTATCTGCCACTTGTTTGTGTTGTAGTATATGTCTGTCTGTACTTTTTTGTGGGACTGTGAATGTGGCATCACTGAATTATTGCATGTTTTTTATTTACTGTTTGTATTTGTGGAACTTTCTATGGGTGTGTAAGGTGTGTGTGCAGTAAAATATGATAAGTTGATCTTACTTAATTGAAACTAAGAAACCGGTTGTACTCATAAAAGGCAAGTAAACATGATCGTTCGTCTTAGTTCATTTTACTTCATATCTACTAATAAAGTTTATTTAATTCATTCAATAATATCAAGTATTATTAAATTGATCTTTCTAAGTGTAATTAACATAAATAACTGAAGAAAGCACAACAAAGAATGATTAGTTTACAGGCTTGTTTTTTATTCAAACAAAATACTGTAACAGCAGCACACATACATGTAAACAGTGAATGGGCAATTGTATGCACTTAGACAAGAACAGAGGTAGAAAAGGAAGTGAAGGGAACAGGACATTTAAATCGTTTTAAGCCAACTTGGAATGGACCTCTATTTAGTTTTGGGTTTGTCTTTTTCACAAGAGGCTCTAATGAGAAATGAGAAAGGAAAGCCTTCCCCAAGGGAGAGGCCAAAAGGTTGAGAATAAGTAGGATTTCCAAACTAGAAAGAGCAAGGCCACATTAACTCACGGTGTTTCAAAATGGCCGCTCCAAGAACAAGTGTTATGGTTGATTTCATCGTCAACCACATTGGTGGAAGAGCTTAAACACACCTGTGGAGACTGACTGCTCTGTGAAACGTAGAGTAAGGAACATTGATGTGGAAGCAGCGGCTCAGATCAGTGTGTTCATGCACGTTACAGAACAACACTAGCATGTGTTTGTTTCCTAATGCTTCCTTGCTTCTAAAATTACCTTTCACATAGCCTCAGAAAACTTCAGCACTCCCCTCCTGCTCATTGACAGTCACTAACTAAGCGCCTCATGTCTTCTTCTTCTGTGGTGTTTTTGACGGTTGACAAACCTGCTTAAAGAAGTAAATTTATGCCACCAACTGGACTAGAGTGTGACTCCAGAGGGTGTTCAAAACATAAAGTAGCATGTCCAGTTTGCTCAGATGCACTTGGTTTTATACATCGTAAGCCCGGATGTCAAATGTACTTAAAAAAAAAAAAAAAAATCAATTAGAATGCACTTAAAAGTATAAATTTGATGAGGTTACTTGAAAATATTAAGTATAGTCAAATCATTTGTAGATGTACTCAAATGTATGAATAAATGTAAGTTAAATGGATTTAAATTGATAAGTTTTAGTTATGACCACACCTCTTTTTCTTTTGACCGCATAAATTGTCAACCACACATGCATATCTGGACATGCCTGTCTCAGTGATTTCGGTTAAAGAGTACAATAGCTGTCATAGGAGTTTTGGTGCGTATCCTATGAGATACAACTCAAAAACTTTGAAGCAGTTGTCGGCTATCAGCAATTGTTTGTTTTAACTACAAGAGGGGTGTTTCGTTTTATTGTCCACCAGTTCCATCGACCTGTTCCACGAACATTTTCTCTTAGCTCAGTGTTCACTAGCTGACTTGCTTCTTTTCTCATTTGGGGAGACACTGTACACTGTAAGCCTGGGTAAGTTGAGTTTTACTTCAGAAATTGAGAAAAGTGGTTGCCTTAAAAATATGAACTAATATTAATGAACTTTTTAAGTACATTTAACTTAAAATCTTTTGGAATATTAACTGCTTTGCATAGTTCATTCATTCATTCATGCATTCATTCATTTTCTGAACCTGTTTTATCCTCACTAGGGTCACAGGGGTCACTTGGAGCCTATCCCAGCTACATAAGGGCAAAGGTGGGGTACACCCTGGACATGTCTCCAGTTCATCACAGGCCTGACATACAGAGAAAAACAATCACTCTCATATTCACATTTATGGGCAATTTAGATTAAGCTATCAGTCCATGTCTTTGGATGGTGGGAGGAAGCTGGAGTAGCTGGAGAGAACCCACGCAGACACAGGGAGAACATGCAAACTCCACACAGAAAGGCCCCACCATCGACTGGTGTTGGAATCGAACCCAGGAGCTTTGCATAGTTATTATTGCTAAATATTTTTTGTTAAATCAACTTGGAATTTAATGCATTGAACTTAATTATTTAAGTATAATAATTATGCAAAGTAGTTGATATTACAAAATATTTTAAATTAAATGTACTTAAAAAGGTCATTGATAATAATTACTTAATTTTTAAGGCAACCACTTTTCTCAATTTTTTTTTGTAAATTCAACTTATCTGAGCTTACAGTGTACTTCTTTAAGGGAAAACAAGCAAATACTCAAAGTACATGAGTTAAATTAACAAGATAGTGAGAAATAAGTAAAGTATGGTTTTATGATTTAAGTACCTACAAGTATTACTTTTTAGAGTATATACATTCATACATGAATCACTTGCAAAACAGTCTTAAATATTAGGACAGGAAAAAGGAAGAGCATGTGAAAACAGGAGATGAAGGAGGGGGCTGAGATGGAAACCTGAGATGGTCAGACCTCACCTGGAGGTGGAGCTGGCTGCCTCAGGGCCATGAGCTGTCAGTCAACGCAGAAGTAAGAGTGTTGTTCCCAGGACCTTTAGCTCAGGTGAGACATGGAAGATGAGTGTGAGAGGGAAGCAGAAAAAGAAACAGTAATGTTTTTTCACACGTATCGCAGTGATACATGATACTACATCCGCTATCATGTTTGAAATTGAATGTTCTCTTGCGTATATATGTCTGTATTTTCATTTAATTAATCTCTTAGTGCCAGCAGGTTTTGTTTTTGTTTTTTGTAAATGTGGAGCATCATGATGTTAATGTCTCAGCGTGTAAGATTTATGGGGATGGAGGGGGGGTCTAATTGCAGAAATGGAATACAATAATTATGTTTTCATTAGTGTGTAATCACCTAAAAATACAAGTTATGTTCTTGTTACCTTAGCCTCCTTCTAAGCCTTCTTCTCTTCTTCGTCTTCTTTTGCTCATCTCATCATCCTCCTTTTTTATTTTTAGTTTTCATTTTATGGCAGTTGGTATCCAGCGTTAAATTCCATTACTATCAGATAAGTGAGAACTTGAGTTATTATTCCCTATAACTAATGACAGACTTTTGTGTTTTTTAGTGGCCACTGTAGGACAGGATGAATTTAGTACAATAACAACTGAACCACTAGATGCCACAAAATATCATAGACTAACCCTTTTATAAATATATATTGTAACTGTAATTGTATTGTATATAAGTGTAACAAAGAAGTACACAGACTTGAAGAATTGTAGGTTATTCAAGTTAATGTATTTATAAGTACACGTGTTCCTCTGTATACACACAGTACTTGTGTGTATACAGAGGTGTTGTGTGTGCAGGTGGGAATTCCCTGACTAGTGTTATTTGTCTGCTGGGTGTTGGGCGTTATCTCAGTGTACATGAATTTGCATGTACCACACAAAACTGCATTTACACCAAATTCTGTGAATTGTATGGAGACATTACACATCTCGGAAATATTGTTTACAGCATATAGATGTATTCACAATGGTTTGAGCGTGACTATTACACTAGTCAGTGTTTTATTCAGGGTCAGATTACGATGGCCCTCTGCATCACACTCACTATCGTCACAGCAGTGAAACATGACCCCCACGTGCTGGGTGTTTGTTTCACATGTTTATTTTCACAGGACAGTCATATCCCCCCCTCCATCCTTCCAGCTCCTTCCGTCTTTTATTGTCTTGTATGACTGAGCGGAGAACAAAACATAAAGGATGTGTGTGCATACATCGGGTGTGTAATGTGGCTCTAACTACAAATTGGAACAAATTAATCCCGTGCCTGTATCTGCATCATATTTGTACATTAAAATGTGGTTTTTATAACCCAGTTTTACAAGTCGCTTTTAAAACAATCTTTCTTTCTTCTCTAGAACAGAAGATTATTTTTATCCAAGGGGGATCATGTCTTTTCACAGTATAACTCAGCTTCACATTTGTTCACACACCTGGCAGCTGCCCAGATCTGTGTCTAGACAATGCAAATTATTGTCTGCTAAATAGCTCCATTGTGACAAGTGCCTGTCTCCACAGCAGTGGTTCTCAGTCTGGGGGTTCAGACCTGTAACTCATATGAAAGACATGCAAGGGACATATTTGGTTGACTTCTGTATATCACTCTTGGGTAGATTTTTTTTTTTAAATTAAGATTGCTAACTGTTTGAGCATTACATCTGAAGTCGACATAGGCCACATGCATAAGCAGACATTTTTAATCTCCATTATCTATACTTGCCTGCAAAAGGCAGAAATCTGTCTGTCTTAAAGAAAACTACATACGAAAATAGATGATACAGTGTTTCTTCATGCTGCTATGGAAATGTGAAGGTAGAATATCACTATTAGAGGAGCTGCCATGTTGCTCCTTCTAAAGCAGCAGTTACATTTGCTGGGATCTGAACAACAACCAGTAAATACAACTGTCAACCACATAATTCTCAATTTCGCAAAACACCAATAATTGGACAAAATTTATTTATGGTATAGTTGTAACAAATGCAGAATTCTCTTTTTCTACTAGAATTACAATATATTGAAAGGATGCTATGGAATTTAGGCACAATAATGCCTATAATTATTGTGGATGGCAGCTTTAATGTGAAAATCCCATTTAGTAACTACAATAATCCATTGATAAACATCCTTAGTGTACATTTTTATTCCCAATAAGGATTGATGGTATATTCAGGAAATCTTCGAACATGTTTAGATAGTGAAGCTAATCATATATAGACTGCTTTAAAACTCCCATACTGTATCTGTCATACAGTATATAGAGTTTGGTTTCCCTCATTACTTGGGTGTTTTAGTGGGATAAGTGAAAAAGAAGTCACTTTTATCCAATGTGTTTTGACTAAATACAGTTTGAGACCGAGTACTCCCAGTGGGGATTATCCTGTATCCGTGACTGTATCGCTAACATGCTTTACATATTGATGTGTGAAAGGCCACGTTAATGTGTCTGCTGCGCATACATGCTTATGGTCATTTGAGGATTACTGTATGAGTTCAGTGTACATGTCTGTGTGAGCGCATGTATGTGTGAGTATACAGATGACAGCTGACGGCTGAGTATAATGAATGAAGTGCTGAATGTATTTGTCTCCAGGGTATCCCTAATGGGGGCACTGCGGGGAAATATAGACGCGCAGACACACACTTCTCCCACAACCTACACAAATTATACACACTCACACACATATTCCCCTTTATATAGCCTCTGCCTCACCACACATTCTTCATCTCCCCAGTGAGGGAACCATTAGTCGGGCCTGCCTGTCTACTCGCTCCCCAGACTCTCACTTAGCCCCTGCTCAGTAAGCACCTCCTCGCTCCAGGCTGTTCTCCTCATGCCACCACACAGCCTGGTTCTGGGAGGCCCAGAAATCGGACTCTCCTACCCCCAAACAGAGGGACTTTGATGGGAATGGGCCAGGGGAGCGAAGCCCTGACCAGAGTAAGAGACCCAGCCCTTCTCAGCTTTCACAGGGGGGACTTCCAGAAACCTCCAGGGGCATGGGGAAGATGCAGAAAATCAGTTCATGTTTAAATTGTGCAAATATGTGACCTTGTAGCCTTTCTCTTTCGATTAATACTTGGCCTTGTGTCAGTCTGATCAAGAAAATGTTGGGAGAGATGAATGGAAATAGGAGGAGGGACATAAAATGTGGTTTCTAGCCATACTGACCAACAGTGAGAGATGCTCCGACTGCAATTCCCATTTTGTCCTGCTCCTACTCTTCATTAAAAACTAGATATTCCTCAGATTTCACACACAGTAAAAAAGACAGAGAGCATTGTTTTATCTGTAAATGTATATGTGTGAAAAGTTTTCTGTGTTAGGGTGTGTGTGTGTGTGTGTGTGTGTGTGTGTGTGTGTGTGAGTGAGTTTGTGGTGTGTGTGTCAGCCTTCCTGTAAAGTTGTTGGGACATGACACTCCTGGCAGATCCTCCCATTCTACTTGGATGAACTCTCTGTGACTCTCTGGAGCACACACATACACCTGGCTACAAAATAAGAAACAACCAGGAAATCACTGGCATAACAGAAAACCACATAAGTAAGGGACTGAGACAGCATGTCTATGTGCGTACTGTATGCATGCTATAGGTTGTTGAGAAGCACAAGATATAGTGAGGTTGTGTGCAGGCTTATGTCTAAATATAAAACTGAAAGAATCATTGTATGTGGCTGAAACTGAAAGATGTAGTCACACCAGTTTTTCTAATTAACTGACATGAATTGCACAATTGTTGAAGACACCGCGTCAAATAGAGTAACAATGGAATTTTGCGTGGGTGTATATAAGTGTCTAATATCCACAAGCGCTAATATATTGTGCAGTACATGTAGTCTTGCCAGTCTGCAAAGGCTGTAATTATGTTTTTTGCTGGAAGAGTGTGTTTTATTGTGTGTACTGTCTATGCACTGGTCTGTGACCTTTCTGAATGTGTGAACAAAGTTAAGCACAAGGTGAAATTTGAAAAAAAAAAAAAGAAAAACAGGTTTAGTTTTGCCTACTTGTCTCAAATCATCTAATCTTCTCTGGCTTAAACCAAGTCCACCACTTAAACACACACAAATAGAGCATTTCACTGTGACAGGTTCAGTCAGTAATGCTGAGCTCAGATTGATTGGTCACCAGTACGCACATCCAAACCTGAAAAGAGACAGACATTGACCTGCCCTGTGGGGTTAGAAAGCAGCTTATTATGGAAGAGCATTTTCTGCATTCCTGACATGTCACCTAAAACCTGCTGTTTACCATTTAGTGCTGTGGGAGCCGTCCCTCCAACCACTCTCCGTGTGTTAACTGTCGATAGGCCCATCTAATCTAACACTTAAGGCTTTGAGTGAGCACGTCAAGACCTTACTCAGTTGTGCTTATCTGTGTGTATTTCTGCTGTATGTGTGTGTTAAGAGGTTTCGGCAAAGGGTGACAGGTTGTCATGTTATCCAGGTGCTTCTGCTAAGCCCAGTGTTGACATTATCAGCAGGAGAAACCTGGTAGGTGTGAGGAAAACTGATGAGAAAGAAAACCCACTATGTTTGAAGATTGTTATAAATGCTGTACATGCTAATTTATATGCTTATCCTTTTGAGTATTCATTATGTGAATTCTAGAGTGCATGTTTAATTTGTCAGTTAAAGTTAAGCTTTTTATGCTATTTAATTGTAAATGCATTAACAATGACAATATTTCTTTTAAAATGTTTTTGTCTTTCACCGAAAAGTGTATGTTATCAATCAAGTTAAGAGCATTCTAACATAATATGATCAAATAATAAAATGCTTCTTTGGTTTATTGAGGTATCACACATTGATTATGAATATAAATTTGATGATAAATGTGTTTGCATTTATTATAATCTGATTCCACAGATGAAGAGAAATGAGTTATAGTAATCTAATTGTTTTACAGTGAGCAGGAAACAAAATAAAGGTAAACTTTTTTCAGTAGAACAATAGGTTCATTGATACAATTTCTGAATTTTGTCAACTACTATTGTCATGTAAAGACAGACAATTGGTGTAAGTGAAAGATGGAAGTGACAGTCAAAATGTTGAAAGTAAGGAGACCTTGTATCATAATAGTGAGGAAGTATAAGGTTTCAGAGTCAGATACCCTCTCTCTGACATTGCCTTTCAGTTCATAACCTTTGAACCCAGCCTCAAGGAAGTGACTCGCACCTGTTCATGAATAGAGCAGAAACAGACTGGAAAGCCTTAAATATTCTCACAATACGACCCAAAAAGCACTCACCTGCAGATACAGCTCACTCATCTAGTTAACATTTATTGTTACCTGCTACAAATCTGCAGCAGAAACATTCATTATGCCATCCATAGTAATTAGTGAAGCAGTTTTACACTAACAGAAAAAGTGGAAATGAAGTGTAATGACACCTCTCTGTAATTTAGCGTCATGTTTCAAAGCCACTAATTATACTGCACCTTTGTGCGTTGGCTATAAATCAGTCAAATGTTTATTTTGGAAAGTGTGTGGGAAAAATTACTAGGTCTTGACTAGACTGACAAGCTGCCTAATACCTTGGTTAATTAAGCATTACCATTCAGAATACTGATTAAATATTTAATAAAATTTTGACAAAGCTTGATAGTGTTTATAGTTTAAATAATTTAGAAGAAAGGTGTGTTGATACAAATGAAATACGTTTGCTTGTTGTGTTCACTGACAATCACAGTCATAGTTTGGTGTTTTGTAATTAAATGTGCCACAATGTAGTAAAGTATCACACTGTGCATGAGTAACATGTTTTATATTCACTGCCTTTTATGTGCGTCTGCCTTTTCCGTCATACTGGAACAGGTGTGAAAAGGTCAAAGTGTGAGCTAAAAGGTGATAAAGGGGTGAAAGACAGAAAATGTGTGAGAAACTGAGGCTGACGGTGGAAACTGATGTTCCTGTGCCCTGGGGCACTTTGTGTGTGTGTGGGTGCATGCCCAGGGCAGAGTATTAGTAACAGGATATGGAAGCAGTAGAAAGCTGGAAACTTGTACCTCCTTATCTAGAGGGCAAGTGAGTCTCTGTGTGTTGTTTTTCTCATACATACCTGATCTCAATGATAAGATCCACCCCGTGTGTGTGTGTGTGTGTGTGTGTATATATCTGTGTGTATGTGTGTGTGTGAAGTCTCAGCTTTCTTCAAAATCCCCTCTGATATAGCTTATAGCTTAGAGGCAGGGTGAAACAAAGATCGAAGTCTTATTTTGGCACACTCCATGAGAAACACGACAAAGGACACATGGATGAAAAAGAGCATCCAGTGGTAGACTGTGTTGGGTTGTAATTTTTGAGGGCAAAATCACTTTATTTGCATTTTTAATGGACAATACAATTTTTCAGATTAAGTTTAGTTTAATTTATTTGCATATTGCATTCAAGATGATTAAAAAAATGTGCAGGGCAGTCTGGAATGGAAGTCAAACAAAATACTTCCCTATCAACAAACATTCACACAATGAATCAAAATGCTGGCATCGGCAAAACATAACTTATAAAAAGACTGCTGCTTATGTAGAATCTTATGTTTAAAAGTGAAGGCGCACCATAAAATAATTTGAGATGTATTTAACTGTGAAGTGCAATAGATGCCAACATAGCATTGCTTTGAGCTAAATACTGGTTTTAACACGCTAATGTATGAAGGCATTACCTTAGTTTAACTTTATATTATACTTTATAACCCAACAACAAAATACAGTTTAGAACGAGATCTATTTAGTCTTAAACTTAAGTGGCTGATATA